>PVIU01007487.1:0-91362 GCA_004026605.1 Ondatra zibethicus
CATAGGTGAGAAGTGCAGAGCACCAAAGCAGAAAAAACCTCAGCAACGGTCCAGATTACTGAAGCCACTAAAAGTAACAAAAATGTATTTGTTCAAGCATGTATGGTAGAGGAGTGGATGGAGGGGGAGGGTGGGAGGTTTAGGTGAAGGGAAGGGGAGGAGGGGAGGGGGTGGGAACCGGGACTGGTATGTAAAATGAGAGAAGATAGTCTGTTTCCTTTTTTAAAAAAATTAAAAACGAATTAGAGAGCAAATTAGAAGGAGACTAGAAAGACGACTCTGTGGTTAAGATTGCATACTGCTGTTCTAGAGGACCCCCATTTGAGAATAATATCCATGTTGAGTGACTCACAACCACTTGTGACTTCAGGACTAAAGGAGCTGATGTCCTCTTCTGGGCACCTATACAAATGTGACATATGTGGACACATAAACGCACAGACATATACATAAATGAAAATAAATCTTAAAAACAGAACAGATTAGAAAATGGTGTGTAATCTCAAATACCCAATGTAACAGGAAAGGGTGATTATAATGATCTAAATGTCTACTTAGAAAGAATCAAAAAACAAAACAAAACAAAGCAAAAGCAAAAAAAGCAACCCCTCAAATGATTGAGCCCAACACATATAAAAGAAAACAATAAAGATAAACAGATATTAATGAAGTATGAAATAAACATTATTAGGGCTATCAACAAACCCAAAGGTTATTGCTTTTGAGAGCTTAGTCATATTGATAGTACTATGTATTTATCAAAAACAGCATAAGAAAAATACCCACAAGTCAATATAAGATTGACACAAAAGAACATTAGTGCCTATACCAAACGCCCAGCTATTGTGGGTGCTGTCCAAAGCAATACACAAAATCATAACACATTTAAACCTTTAGCTAGCAGAATAATGTGGACTGCTTTGTAGCTAAAATTTTAATTCACTGTGAAAAAACTTTGCAGAAGTAAAGAGGAAGATTAGCTTCATTCACAAATTATATAGATGTTAAAGGTAAGAATAGCTATAGTACTTTGCATGTCTTCCACAATATAGAAATAATTTAGATCTATTGCAACTTATTAGATAAGGAAAGCAATGCTGTTTAAGGCAGTTAACCAGCATCTAACATGACATTCAAGGAAAACAGAATACAATGTCAATTTTATCTATATAAAATGTATGCATAAATTCTAGTAGAATAGCAAGCAAAATTTAATATTATACAAAGAATAGCATGTATCGATTAAATTACTTTTTTATACTAATACTAGTTTGCTTAATGTTCATTAATTAATCAGACATCTGGAGGTGAGCCTCTGAGGCAGCATGTTGTTGTTTACCCTGTGAGGTCAGGACACTTGCCAAGATTTCATCCCCAGCGCCACAGGTCAGCCTTTGAGGAAGTGCAGTGCATGGCCCTTCAGCTCCCAACACACACTGCCTTCAAAGGTCAGCCTGTGCGGTTAGACATTGGTTCCCATCACAGGTCACCCTGTGAGGATGAGGGAGAGCACTGAGGAAGTACAGTGAGACCTCAGTGCTCACCTCTAGGTTCAGGGAGCATGTTGAACCTGGGCCTGACGGATATTCACCTAGTTTTCATCCCCTCTTTAGCTATGCTTTATTTATATGGTATCCGAAATGACTACATCAGGTAACTCTGATAGTTGAACCTATTCTGCTTCTACACCCCTTTCCCCTTTCCTGGGAAAAAAAATTTGTGTTCTGATTTAAAGGATTTCTGTAATTTAGTGTCTGGAAACATGAGACTCTGCTTTCAATCAAAACTCCATCTCCAGTGCAACCTTGTCTCTATTAAACACTGAAAGCACCTCCACTGAAAGAAAAAGATGGCCTGAATTTACAACAATAACAATAAATGTAACTAATAATCTAGCCTGTGAAGGGAAGATTTCACCACAAAATTACAAGTAATATGAACAGCTAAGGTCTCCTCCAAAGACTACCATTCCTGCAGGACTAGCAAATGAGAGCTACTTAAATGAAACTCTAGGCAAAGAAGCTAAGTAACAATTCTTAATATTTTCAAAGAAGTAAGACAAAAAGAATAATCTGGAGATCAGACCTCTGTCTGATGTGCGGTTAGTGAAGATCTTTTCCCATTCTGTAGGCTGTTGTTTTGTCTTGTTGACCGTGTCCTTTGCTTTACAGAAGCTTTTCAGTTTCAGGAGGTCCCATTTATTAATTGTTTCTCTCAGTGTCTGTGCTGCTCAGGTTATATTTAGGAAGTGGCCTCCTGTGCCAATATGTTCAAGTGTACTTCCCACTTTCTCTTCTATAAGGTTCAGTGTGGCTGGCTTTATGCTGAAGTCTTTGATCCATTTGGACTTGAGTTTTTTGCATGGTGATAGATATGGATCGATTTTCATTCCTTAACATATTGATATCTAGTTATGCCAGCACCCTTTGTTAAATATGCTTTCTTTTTTTCATTTGATATTCTTGGCTTCTTTGTCAAAAATCAGTTGTTCGAAGGTGTGTGGATTAATATCCGGGTCTTCTATTCTGTTCCATTGGTCCTCCTTTCTGTTCTTATGCTAATACTAGGTTGTTTTTAATACTGTAGCTCTGTAGTAGAGTTTGAAGTCATACAAAGAACTCAAGAAATTAGTCATCAAAATAATGACTAATAAGAACCAATAATCCAATAAAAAAATTGGAGTACAGACCTAAACAGAGAACTCTCCACAGAAAAATCTAAAATGGCTGAAAGACACTTAAGGAAATGTTCAACATCCCTAGTCATCAGAGAAATGCAAATCAAAACAACCCTGAGATTCCATCTTACACCTGTAAAAATGGCCAAGATCAAAACACTGATGACAACTTATGCTGGAGAGGTAGTGGGGAAAAGGGAACACTTTTGCATTACTAGTGGGAATGCAAGCTGTACAGCCCCTTTGGATGTCAGTGTGGTGATTTTTCAGAAAATTGGGAAACAACCTTCTTCAAGACCCACTAATACCACTTTTGGGTATATATCCAAAAGATGCTCAATCGTGCCACAAGTACATGTGCTCAACTATATTCATAGCAGCATTGTTTGTCATAGCCAGAACCAGGAAACAATCTAAATGCCCCTCGACTGAAGAATGGATAAGGAAAATGTGCTACATTTACACAATGGAGTACTACACAGCAGAAAAAATAATGACATCTTGAATTTTGCAGGAAAATGGATGGAGCTAGAAAACATTATTTTGAATGAGGTAACCCAGACACAGAAAGACAGTTTTCACATGTACTGACTCATAGGTGGTTTTTAAACATAAAGCAAAGAAAGCCAGCCTACAAACCACAATCCAAGAGAATTTAGACAACAATGAGGACACTAAGAGATACTTACATAGATCTAATCTACATTGGAAGTAGAAAAAGACAAGATCTCCTGAGTACATTGGGAGCATGGGGACCTTGGTGGAGGGTTGACAAGAGAGGGGAAAGGCAGGGAGGGGAGCAGAGAAAAATGTAGAGCTCAATAAAAATCAATAAAAAAATAAAAAGTATAATCTGAATGAATTCCAAGAAAACACAAATAGCTGATTAAATAAGAAAGTTAATTGAGGGTGTGAAAATAGAATTCAATAAATAGAAATAGTGAATAAAACCCAATGAAACAATGATGGAAATAAAAAAATCAATAAATTAAATTAAACATTCAATGAGAAATATTCAGCAATAGGATGGAGGATTCACCAGTAGAAAGCATATGAAGGATGCACTATCAGGACATGAGGACAATGTAGAAGACTTAAATCATTTAGTTTAGACCAATGATGTATTTAAAAAATGTGCAAATGGAACATGCAAAATATTTGGGACACCCTGAAAAGACAAAGCAAATTATAGATATAAAAGGAGAAGGATTTCATGCCCAAACAGAAAATATTATCAATTAAATCATAAAAACAAATGTCTCAAAGCTAGGAAAAGAATTGCCTATGCAAATTCAAAAGACACAGAAGACACCAAAATGACAAGAAGAAAAAAGAGGCTCGCCAAGTCTATCATAATTAAGTCACTTAATTTTAACATACAGTTTAAAAAGAGAAAAGGGTATTCAGCTAAAAGAAGGAATGACAAGTCACATACAAAAGCAAGCCCATCTGAGTAACAGCTGTGTTTTTTAAATTAAGAATATTTTTAGTACAATCTTTTCTCATTTTACATAGCTATTGCTATTCCCACTCTCTCCCCTCTTCCTGCCGGACCTTCCCCCACCCCCTATCCACACCTTAGAAAGGGTAAGGCTTCCCATGAGGAGTCAATGAAGCCTTCCCTCCCCTATATCTAGACTGAGTAAAGCATCCCTCCAAAGAGAATGTGCTCCAAGATGCCAATTCAACCACTAAGAATATAACCTGGTCCCACTGCCAGGGGCCCCACTGCCAGTGGCCCCACAGATTGCCCAAACCTCACAACTCCCCCACCACATTCAGTTTGCCTAGTTTGGTCCTATGCAGGTGCCCGAAGGTTAAAAGCCAGAAAGGACTTGCAAAAATTTGTTTCAAATTTTGAAAGGTAACAACTGCCAAAGCATCATAAAGAGGAGATAAATACATCTCTCAGGCTACGGGGAAGTAAACAATACTAACATTATGTTTAGCAAAAGAGTACTGAGAAACAAAAAAGACTACAATTTGTTTTAAATGACAGAAATTAATATACACTGTTCATTAATAACTCTGGATATAATGGTCTTAATCCCATTCCAAGCAAATGGAAGCAGGAAATAATTTTTCATCACTGTTTTAATATGTGAAAAAAATAGACTTCAAGCCAAGGCTAGTCAGAAGAGATAGGTACGTTCATTTCACGTGATCAAAGAAACAATCCATCAAAATGACATTGCAATTCTAAACATATGTGTATATCAAACACAGCTGTGCTCAATTTTGCCAAACAAATGCTCTTACATATAAAGACACACAGGTTAATCCAAACACAGTAATAGTGGTGAAGTTCAGTGCTTGACTGACTGATAAAGAAGTCACTGGGATAAAAATAGAGAAACACTGGTTTAATAAATGGCATGATAAAAGAAATGGGCCTAACAGACATCTGTGGAATGTTCCACTCAGACGCTAAAAATACACATTCTTCTCAGTAGCCTATGGCCTCACATTAGTACACCAACAAAGTCATAACAAGTTTTAGGGAACTTTAAGTAACACCCTCTGTTTTACTGGATGGCAATGGAATAAAACTGGATACCAATAACAGTAGAACCTAAAGAAAACACACAAACTCATGAAGATTATAAAACACACCATTGACTGATGAATAAGCTATTGAAGAAATAGAAAAAAATTCCATAACTGAATAAAAATTGAAAACACAATATACCAAATTCTTTGGGATGTCATAAAAGCAGTACTAAGAAAAATTATATAGTTGTAAGTGCCTACATTAAAAGAACATAGCTCAAATAAAAAGCTAGCTGGCACATATAAAGGCATTTAGAAAAGAACAACAGCAACAACAAAAGCTAAATCAGAAGTAGAATACATGAAGGAATAATTAAGAAAAGGCCTAAGTCAATGAAAAAGAAATGATTAACATACTACAATGAATCAATGAATTATTTATTGCTTGAAAAGAAAAACAAAATTCACAAAACCATAGCCAAATTAACTAAAAGAAAGCATTAAAAGACTCAAAATAATAACATATGGTGCTGGTCTAACTGGATGTCAGGATGTAGAACAATGCTATCACCCTGCATAAAACTCAAGTCCAAGTGGATCGATACACTAAACCTGATAGAAGAGAAAGTGGAGAATAGTCTAAATACACTGACACAGGAGTCAACTTTGTGAACAGAACATCAAACACACAGGCAATAAGATCAACAATTGATAAATGGGACCTCATGAAACTCAAAGACATCTGTAAAGCAAAGGATACTGTCAATAGGGCAAAACAGCAACTTACAGAATGGGAAAAGATCTTCACCAACACCACATCTGACAGAGGTCTGATCTCCAAAATGCATAAAGAACTTGGCAAAACAAAACCAGTCCTGTTGTATGAAGGCCACTTGTTTGTTCCCAGCTGCTTAGTCCCAGAATAATCACACAGAAATCTTATAATTTGCAATGCTGTTTGGCCAATAGCTTAAGCATACTTCTGGCTAACTCATATCTTAAATTAATCCATCTCCATTAATCTGTATATCGCCACGAGGCTGTGGCTTACTGGGTAAAGTTCTGGCATCTGTCTCAAGTGTAGCTACATGGCTTCCCCTTACTCCACCTTATTTTCCCCAGCATTCAGTTTAGTTTTCCCTGCCTAGTTCTACTCTGCCCTATCAACAGACCAAGGCAGTTTCTTTATTAACCAATGGTATTCACAGCATACAGAGGGGAATCCCACATCACAATCCAATTAAAAATGGGGTATGATTCTAAATAGAGAATTCTAAATATAGGAATCTCAAATGGCAGAGAAATACTTAATATTCAACATCTGGGAATTGCAACTCAAAACAGCTCCAAGATTCCATCTTACACCTGAAATGTCTAAGATCAAAAACACAAGAGATAGCTCATGCTGGCAAGGATGTAGATAAAGGGGAATACTCTTCCATTGCTGGTGGGAGTGAAAATTTGTACAGATACTTTCAAAATTAATATTTTAGCTTCTCAGAAATTTGGGAATTGATCTGCCTCAAGACCTAGCTATACCACTCATGGGCACACAGCCAAAGGACACTCTACCCTACCCAAAACACATGTGTTCAACTATGTTCACAGTAGCTTTATTTGTAAAAGCCAGAAACTGGAAACAACCTAGATGTCCATCAACCAAGGATGGATAAAGAAAATGTGGTACATTGGCACAATGGAGTATTACTCAGCTGTTAAAAACTATGACATCAGCAAATTTTCAGGCAAATGGATGGAATTAGAAAAGATCATCCTGAGTGAGGTAACCCAGACCCAGAAAGACAAAAATGGTATGTACTCAATTATAGGTGGATATTAGCCACAACTAAAGGATAGCCATGTTAAAATCCACAGACCCAGAGAAACTAAGTAATAAGGAGGCCTAAAGGGGGTAGGAGGGAACATTAATTTCACTGTGAAGAGGAAATAGAATAGACATTGCAGGTGGACAGGGGTGGGTGGATGAGTGTGGGATGGGGGAAATCAGGTGTGGGTGAGGATGGAGAGGTAGAGAGCTGAGATACACAACTGGAGTCAGGGGGCAACTCTGGGATAAGCTAGAAACCTAGTGCAATGGAAATTCTCAGGAATCTATGAGGGTGACCCTAGCTAACATTCCTAACAATGGGGGGCAAGGAGACTGAATCAGCCATTTCCTGTAACCAGGCAAGTCAATGAAATGTTTCCTAATGATATTCTGCTAAACTCAGATTGTTGCCTAAACCAATTGTCATCAGAGATGCTTCACCCAGCAACTGACAGAAACAGAACAGAGACAGTCAAGCTTTAGACATAGCTCTGAGAACCATGTGGAAGAGGGGGAGGAAGAATTGTGAGAGCCAGAGGGGTGGAGGACACCACAAGAAAACCCACAGAATCAACTAACCTGAACTCATACTGGCTCATAGAGACTGAACCAACAACCACAGATCTTGTATGGGTCTTGACCTAGGCACTCTACATATATGTTACAGTTATGTAGTTGTGTACCTGGGTCTTCTTTTAGGACTCCTGACAGTAGGAACAGGGTCTGGCTCTGGCTCTATTACCTGCCTTTGGAACCCTTTCCTCCTACCTTGTCCAGTCTCAATAGGAGAAGAGGTGCCTAGTTTTACTGCAACTTGATATGCCATGGACTGCCCTTTTATGAAGAGGAAGGAGGAGTAGTGAATGGGGGGAGGGAAGAAGGGATGTTGGGAGGAGGGACTGGAAGGAGAGGAGGGAAGGAAGAGAAAATAAATTCTGCAGGGATAATTAATTAATTTAAAAATTGAAAAAATAAATCAAAAAATGTAAAATAAACTTAAAAACTTCAGATAAATATGACCAAAGATAAGCTAATATGAAATAAGTAATTGAAACTGATTTATAATAAAGAAAAATATACACCAGTGCTAAGTTTTGTTGGTTCAATGGAGAATTCTTCCAGACATTCAAAAAAGTGGTACTAATCCTTCTTAAATTATTGTGCAAATTAGAGAAGGAAAGATACTTTCAGTTTCTTTATGAAACCAATATCATCCTGATCTCCAAGTCAGAAAAATATACAGCACACATACAAAGTCAGAGATCAGTATCATCTTGATAAACAAGTCAGATAAATATACAACGCTCATACAAAATCAGAGATCAGTAGCATCCTGATCCCCAAGTCAGATAAATATGCAACACACATACAAAATCATAGACCAGGGGCCCTGATTAACGTTGAGACACAGACATTAAATTTCTCAATAAAATTACTTAAAAACAAAATGCAGAATGTGTCAAAAAATAATGTATAATGTCAATGTTGGCTTTATTCTGGGGATGCAGGGATGGTTCAACGTAACTGAGTTAGTAAATGTAATTCATCACATAAAAGAACTCAAGGACAAAAAAATTCGTACGATCATCTTAGTCCATGCAGAAAAGACTTTTGACAACATCTAATAGTGCCTTGTGATAAAAACCCTTGGAAGACTAAGGATGGAGGGAGCATATCTCAATATAACAAAGGATACATATGACAAACATATAGCCAATGTAATGCAAATTGTGAAAAACTTGAAGTTGTGTTTCTCAACCTTCCTAAGGCTTCAATCCTTTAAGATAGTTCTTCATGTTGTGCTGATCCTCAACCATAAAATTATTTCCTTGCTACTTCATAACTGTAATTTTGCTACTGTTATAATCATCATGTGAATATTTAACATGCAGCCCAAAGGGGTCATAACCCACAAATTGAGAACCACTGGCTTAGAGCATCCCCAGGAAGGTCAGAACAAGATCCAGATGTCCCCTTCCTCCACTCTTCTCAGAACAGAGCTTAGAGCAAGAAGACAAAAGGGGGACATACAAAAGACAAATAAAAACCAAAACAATCAAAGCATTCCTATTAGCATGTGATATAATTCTATATATAGAGACCGCAAAACCTTCATTGGAAAACTTCTAAAGCCTATAAAGGTCCCAGATATAAATCCAGATAGAAACGGCTACCTGAATGTTGAAAAATATGCCAAAAACACACACAGAGAAAGACCATTCTTTTAACAAATGGTGCGGCGTGGGGGGGGGATAACTTTCAACCAAAGGAAAATGAAACTAAATCCACATCTCTTCCTCTTGGTGCAGGGGGATATGGCTGTCAGATCTAGGAGATAAAACCAGAACTGCATCTTTTCCTCTGCATTAAAATAATGACCAAAAGCATCAGGACCTTAACAACATAGGAACTGAACTCAGAAGCTGCTTCGTGAAAAATTCAGGCATACTGTCAAGATATAGAAATAGGTAAGGATATATATATATATATATATATATATCCTTAAGGATATATATATTATATTACATATATAATTACATATATATATTACATAAGAATAGGAACAGGATGATCCTGGGCATTTAAGGATCCCAATGAAAATGGGATCGCAAACGTTAAAAAAAGAAAATTTAGAAAAGGGAACTGCTAAGTGAGAGCTTCCAGAATGAAAGAAAGACAGGATTAGTGTCTAGAATATTTTTTTAATATACAAAAATAGCCAACTGAAATCAAGGAAACAAACAACCTAGGGCTGGTGAGATGGCTCGGTGGTTAAGAGCACTGGCTGCTATTGCAGAGAACCCAGGTTTGATTCCCAGCACGTAGAAAGTGGGTCACACCTCTCTGTAGCTCCAATTTCAGGGATTGAACCCCTTTCTGGCCTCTGCTGTCACAGCACACACATGATATACAGATGTACAAATAGGTAAAACACTCACATCCATAAAGAAATAGAATAAGCAAATTTAAAATTATTAGAAAATAAAACAAGCAACCCAATTAAAAATGAGACATGAAGCTGAACAAAAGAGTTTTCAAAGAAAAACCTAACTTACAAGTGGCTAGGAAATATTTTACACTTTATTCAATAGCTTTAACCATTGTGGAAATGCAAGTTAAAACTATGCTGAGATTCCATCCCATCTAAGTCAGAGAGGCTATGATCAAAAACAAACTACAATTGTGGGTAAAGATGTGTGCAAAAGGGGAACCCTTATTCTCTGTTGGATGGGATACACAGTGGAACAGCCACTGTGGAAATCAGAATGGAGGTTTCTCAGAAATCAGAAAAAGATCAGCATTGTGACCCGCCCATTCAATTCCTAGGCACAGACCAAGGACTACATTCTATGGCAGAGACAATAGCACGCCTGCAGCTGTGTTCTGTGTAAAGACAAAGAGCAAGACTAGAAGTCCATCAAGTGAGGAATAGATTATGAACATACATAGATACAATATAATTTTATTAAGGGTAAAAGAAAATGAAGCTATAAAATTTGTAGGAAAATGAACAAGACAGAATAAAAATTATATCAAGTAAGCTAACCAGGTCCAGACAGACAAATGCCACATTTTCCTCTTATTTGATACTAACATTGAATTCTTAGACTTTTGTGTTTAACTTGGAACGCCTGTAGTGAGATGGGAGCTAGAAGGGGCCATTAGAAGCTAGAAAGGATACAAAGGTGGTTGGTTGGGAGAGACCTTAACAGAGAGGAGGTAGCAGAGTACATGAGATATAAAAGCAGTGGGGAGGAACACAGAGGGTTCCTCAGTGAAAACTTACGTGGGGATAGAGGTTGGAGTACAGGGAAAGTAGAGATTGTGGAGATGGCTTCCCCAAGACTAAGGCTGTATGGAAAAGCCCTATGGAAACCTATTGTTTTCTAAGTTTATTAAAAATGTAATTAAAAATGTTTGATAGAGACACCCCGTAGGGTAGCTAATGCCCTTCCCAGGAGCCAAAGTTGTTAAAGGATCACCCTAATATTAGCTGTGGAATTCTTACTTATGAGTTATTGGCTCAGGAGGCCTCTGAGACTCCCAACATTACAGGCTGTTGCCATTGCCCACCGGACCCGATTGCATGGACTTGCTGCTCCAGGGCCAGAGATTATCCCGCCAAAGAGATTTTACCTCACAAAGTTCCTACCCCCACCACACACACACAACAGTGCCACCCAGGAAGCCAGACTTTTACCACAGTGGCCTCTGGAGATTATTCACAAGCCACCTCAGAGCACAGATACATTGTCATACTCTTGGGTATGTGCAAGAGACACCCATGGAATCACTTAATCTGATATGTGACTCTTGTCATGGAGACTCCATTTTCAGGGCCCCCACTTATTCCATGGCTTTGTGTGGAAGCTATTCAGAAGTTCCACGGAATCTTCTGGCTCATACCTTGACAATGACAGACTTGAAACATACAGGTCAGCTTCCTGTCAGTTTGATTTGTACAGAAACCATTGCACATTGGGAAGCAGTGTTCCCCCTCTCAGTGTGAACATATTTCCTGCCTCCGTGACTACTCTGTTATCCAAGTAGATTTATTCAAGTACCAAGGTGATAATATTCTTGAATTGGTACAAATATTGAATTAACAGAATCAATCAAATATATTCGCCGGGAAGCTTGAGTTAGAACAAGCAATTGATGGAGCTTTCAAGGTCTCTGTGGTATTAGACGTTTCATATACATATTTCATGGAGAAGATGTATTACAAAGCTTAGAATGCATTTGGTGAGAAGGGAACATTTTCCTAACACACTTTTCTAAAGCTCTTTTGTTAAAGGGGCTACAAGATCCCAGACTTTCCTGTGCAGACCAGGAATAGAGCGGTCCCATTAACACCAGCTCCACTGACTGTGCTACCACTCACACCTAGGGCACTGATTAGATATTAGGTGTCTTTAATAGATACCATCAAATTTCATTTTGTACACATATCGCTAAACAATTGACTTTTAACTTGTCTCAGATACTGACTCTTGTTTAATGTTTTTCTTCCTTATTTTAAGAAGAAAAGACATTGGCAATGGCCAGTTCTGTGTAGACATGCGTGGGGAAGATGACCTAATAATGTTTATGCACATGTATGTACGTGCCTTCTCTATTTTATTCTTTTTGCTTTTCTTCTTTGCAGATTCTCAGTGCAGTCTATCAAAGCTTCCTCTTGCTCACTAAGAAGTTGATATTTCATTTCTCTTCTTTTTTCTTAATGATTCTCTGTTTGAGTTTTTCAGGCTGGTTGTGAATCTCAGTTTCATCTCTTGAGGATGAAGCTGAAGAGAGGACTATCGTTTCTTCAAAGAAATGAGTTTGGTTCTTTCAAAGTACATCTCATGTGTGGAAATCTGAATTCTGCTTATAAACATACATTGACGACTCAGTAAATAATCTGCATTGTTTAACCTTGTAGAAGCCTAGAGGAATACAAGAGAAGGTGTCTGTGCTCAGAGATCATGGAAAATGTGCACACACACATCACACTAAAAGTAAGGCAGCACATACATGAGAACATAGAAGACAGAGAATGATTACCAGGGTCATCAGCATAAAGAAAGGAAAATTCCTGCCAAGGCAAAGTTTAATAGTAGAACTAACACTTGGGAAAGACCCTACATTAGAAATGATATTGCTGGACAAAGAGAAGGGAAAGCATGAATATCAAGTATGGTAGGGGCACACACATACCCTACAAAATGGCTCATTATTTAAGTCTTTTTCCATCACAGAATTTCAAGGAAATGTCACTTCACATGGTGAGTCAAAACATTAAGAATGCGAGATGTGACTTGACTGATACCCAGTTTCAGGAACACTGAGAACATAAAACAAGTTAAAAGCATCATCTAATAGATGATCTACAACTACCACTCCATCTCCAACTCTGTGGTTTTACTTTCTATAATGGCTAAAGCTAGCAAAGGTACTGCAATGATTTGTTCAAAGGTCCAATTGCTCATTTCCTTACCCTTCAAACTCAGCTGAAAAATTCCTTCCCTGATAGTGTCTTAAGCTCCCAAATAAGGCCGGGTGTCCCTCTCCTACTTCTCAGAGCACCCTGTGAGCTTTTGCATCACGGTACTCCTCATCAGTTCTCTTGAAGGCATTCTTTATCACCTTCCATCCACCGTCTTGCCCTATAGCATGTATATGTTTAACATACAGTACCACTAATTGATCCATGCATTAGATAATATGATGTGTTATATCCGTTATCTCCTTTAATCCCCATCAGCCTATATGCTATTTCTTCTTTTTCTATGGATCTGAATCTAGATTGTAAAGTCAACACATAACAAAGTAAACAGCTTGATGGAGGTCACAACATTGTTATGTATCAGAGAAAAGACTCAGGCACAGACATTGTGGTAGAATGTATGCTCTTAAATATTGTACCACCAAGCCCGCCATTCATTCATGCATGAACATTATGCTGTAAAGCAGGGGTCAAGTAGTTAACAAATTACATGATTCCCTCAAGGTTTGAGAGATCAGTGGGAGAGACATGTCAGTAAATAACCAATTGCCAGTTGGAATTGGGAAGACATTAATAAAAGTACTGCAGAAAGGGATTGAAATGTTCAATGGTGGAATATCATTTGCCCAAAATTTGGGCATTTCATCAGGTAAATGTGCATTGTGGTTGACTGCCTAAGACAGTAATTGACAGTAGATAGGGGGAAAATCAGGTGGATTTTGGAAATATTATATTAGATATGACACTAATTGATAATTGATTGTGTGGGGAATGCTGTGAGGGAGGGAGATGACTGAAAAGTGTTCCCCAAGTTTCTATCTTGGTTAAAGAGATGGTAGATGATGATAGTCAGGAAGTCAGAGAATACAACAGACAAAATGGTATGTAAAAGGGAAGGAGTGTGGGACTATATTCATTTATGTTCTATTGCTGTGATAAACACCATGACCAAAAGCAACTTGGGGAGGAAAGATTTATTTCATCTTATAACTTATAATCCATCATAGAGGAAAGCCAGGAAAGAAACTAAAGGCAGGAACACATAGACAGAAACTGAAGCAGAGGTTGTGGAGGAATGCCATCAACTAACTTGCTCTTCATGGCTTGCTCAGTTTGCTTTTTATAGAACCCAGGACCCTCTGGGTCCTCCCAATCAATCATCAATCAAGAAGTATCTAAAAGATTTGCCCACATACTAATCTTATAGAAGTGATTCTGAGCTGAGGCTCTCTCTTCTGAGTTGACTTTAGCTTGTGCCAGGTTTACAAAGACAAACAAATTAACAAACGAAAACCAGATAAGCAGAAAAAACGGAGAAACAAACCCCTCCCCCCAAAAACAAAAACAAAACCAAAAATACAGCAGAAGCACAGGGACAGGCTGAACTCCAGAAATGAGGAAATTAGATAGTGCATTTAAGATGGTGACTAAAATGTAGCTTTTGGAACTTTAAACCCTATGGCTCAAATGCTATGTCCCTTGTTTGTTTGCTTATTTTGTTTTGTTTTGCTTTTTGAGACAGGATTTCTTCATGTATCCCTTGCTGTACTAGAACTAGCTCTGTAGGCCAGGCTGGCCTTGAACTCACAGAGATGCATCAGCCTCTGCCCTTTAAATGCTGGGATTAAAGGTGTGCACTACCATTGCTTGGCACTACTTCCTATACCATGTTGAGAGTCAAGGAATTGTAAGTCATTTTTGTGTAACTCCAGGATGATTGAAGTCAGGGAGAGACAGGAGGTCAAACAAAGGATGTCGAGAGTCAGAAGGGAGGAGGCGATGAGCTGACCTGGGACTAGAGGATGATGAGAGAAGGCATCAAAAATATTGTGCATCTCTTGACTTAGAGTTAGGCAAAGCACTGCCATTAAATCACACAAAGATGGTAGCATCCAGGTCAGCCTGACCTTCTCCCATGGTCCACCATCCAACCATGATGAACAGACACAAGCCTGGCAGATCATCCAGAATGTCAGCTCCATGGCTGCCACTGTCACAGCAAGCAGTGCCGCTTCCACAGAGGTCACAACAACCAGAGGCCACTAGCTCTTTTTCCAAGGGTTTGGTGGTCTTAGACGGTGGTATTAGCTATTGAGGTTGTGGCTCCATATGTTTAGGGGTATGCAATCCTGTCAGGTAGCAAATAAGAGAAACAAACTTTGGCAGATGTTCCATCCATATTGACATGACACTAAAGAACCAGGTCAGCTCAGGAAAAGTCAGGACCCCATGCAAGAGAGCTAAGTGAAAGCACTTGGCGCAGTTACACTATCACAGACAACTAGTGTGCAGAGACTTCTTCAGAAATTCTGACATGTGGTCCATGGATGAACCTAGACATCATGATACTGGGTAAAACAATCCAGGCACAAAGGTCAAATACAATGTGAGTTCACTTTTATAAGGGTCCCAGATAAATTTAAGTCATAAAGATGGAAGGCAGACTAGGTATTGTGGCTTTAGGGGCAAAGGCAAGGGAGAGTTATGATGCAGTGGTTGCAGAATTTCTGTAGGAGTGAAGCAAGGCTATGGATTTGGATGATAGAGATAAGGGCACAAAATGCCCATCTACTTTGGAATTAAAAAGATGGTAAATCATATGGTATATATATTTTGTTGTAACTAGATTTCTTCACTTCATAATACTTCCAGAATTATTTGACCATGATGTGATTATTCCCTTGAGCTAGTGATTGGTGATTTAAAAGAAGTCCTTCTTGTTTCTTTTTTTAAAGTATGCATGCACGCACGTGTGTGTGTGTGTATGTATGTGTGTGTGTGTGTGCATTCATATGTGTGTGTGTGTGCGCTTCTGTGTCTATGTGTCATGTGTGGATTCCTACAGAGGCAAGAATGGGAGGTAGATAGATCAGAGGAGCTGGACTTGCAGTTATGAGCTCCTCAAAGTGGATGCTGGAAACAGAGCTCAGGTCTTCTGGAGAAGCACTGAGTGCTCTTAACCATGAGCCATTTGTCTAATCCCATAAAAAGCTCTATGAATTGAGTGTAAATTCTGCTTTTGTAGAGCTCTTACACACAGCACTGTCTTCTGAGCTTTGTTTATCCTAGCCTGACCTCTCTGGGATGGGATAACTTTCTATAAAATGTATTTTAAGATTGGGTCTCTGTTATCCAGAGTGGCTTTGACCTCCCATTCTCCAATAATTCCCCTGCCTCAGCCTCCTGAGCAACTGGAACTGAACTCTTCTGTGTTGGATCATGGAGTTGTTTATGCTTGTGACTCAGAGTCTCCACTAAACATTTGATAGACAGATATTCTCAGGAGTTTTCAGGACTTCACTCATTCCTACTGAAACACTCCATTGTCACTAACTTTTTAAAAATACCAGCTCAAGTCCCTTTGAGGAATCACACACTGCTATTCCCTAGCCAGCTATGCAAACATCTTATCTCTTAAATCGGCAGCTAATAACTTGTAACCATGTAGTGCAATGATCCTACATTGAAAATTCATGCTAGATATTAAAAACAACGGAAAGACCTTTGCACCATCCATCATTATCTATAAAAATAATGTATGGGGGAATTTCATTCTTTCTGATTCAGATTAAGATTTTATTTATTTATTTATTTTGTGTGTGTGTGTATGTGTGTGTGTATGCCCATTTATATGTGGGTACCCATGGAGGCCAGAAAAAAACTGCACATCACTTTGTGCTAGAGTTATCCACAATTGTAAGCAGCCTAATACGGGTGCCAGGAACTGAATGCAGGTCCGTTGGAAGAGCAGCAAGTGCTCTTAACCACTGAGCCATTCCCAAGCTCTTGGATTTTGTTTTTGTTCTTTTGTTTCTCTTTATCCATGTTCCAAGTACCAGATGGATCCAGGTGATTGATCATATCAGCCATCTCAGCTGTCAGGTCTACTGATTGCATGGGGGTAGACCTTCGCTCAGGCCTACTCTGGCTCAGGATAGTGGTGACTCAGGTAATTCTAGAGGCAGAACTGGAGTAGGTTGGGGTAGGGTAGATATTGTCTAAAGGAAATGAACCATTGAGTGTTTTTCAACCTCCTAGAAGGCTTTGGGAGAGCCGGGTTAGTGGTTTCCTTACCTGGTGCTGCTTTCTTTGTTTCTCTTCATTCTCTGGGTTAGACAATAGTCAATTCCACTCAAATCCAACTGCAGAAGCGGAGAGTGACAGTACTGTTCCAGAGGGGCACTGGGTGATTGCATAAGGCAAGGACACAAAGGAGGCCTTAGACTGTTCATCCCATTTCCTCTTCTGCTAGTCTTATCATCTTACAAACAAGTCATATTTTATGAAATTATTTTTGGATATTAATAAGTCATATTAAATTCAAGCAGAAGAATCCAATATGGCTATTTTAGTCTGCTAAGTTTTACTTAGTGAGAATGTTAAAAAAAATAGCAAGGAAGATGACACCCAATAAAATGAGTATTAGAGGATTCATGATAAAATAAAGCAAGGCAAAGCAAAACAAAACCACCTGAACTTCATTTTGAGGGTTTTCACCATATCCAAATCCTCCCTTTTCTTTCATTTTATTATTCCCTCTGGTGGTAAGGCATTCTATGATTTCTTTTTGTCCATTCACTTTTATTTTTATTTTCTTCCTTTAATTTCTATTGCTAGAAATACGAGGGAGGAGGCTGTAGGGAATCAAAGGCTAGGATTATGTTTAAGCAGATGGGCACCTGGGCCTTTGTGCACCTCCTGAATCAATTTTATTTCGGGTTGAGAACAAAGCAAGAAGATGTTTATTCAGGGCTCTCGAGCTGCAGCTAGGAGCTCAGGCTCAGGCAGCCTGGGGTTTATACACTGATGCTTCACTGAGTGAAGGATGTGGGCAAAATGTCACGTCATGAAAGGAACAAGGATTGTATCATCTTATCCTAAGAGTTTCAGATTGGTGCTGAAGAAGGCAATGTGGTCTGTGATCCCAGTAGCTAAACATTGGGTGACTCTGAACATTCCCTGGCAGATTGCTTGGATAAGGTAATAGAGTAGAAAAACCAAAGCAAATGGTCGATAGACGTCAGGTATAGAGAAATGGCTCCAAGATGTCGGCTTCAAACTTAGTGCAGCAGGTGTGAGCAGCAGAGTCTAAAGTATGGATGCAAATAGGTCTGGGACACTCCATTTTGAAGACTCTACACTGAAATTATTCCAACCCCACCCACCTAGAGATGAGAACAGAGTCCTCCTATGGGATCCAGGCAAGGGAAGACTCTACACTGTAATTATTCCAACCCCATCCACCTAGAGATAAGAACAGAATCTTCCTATGGGACTTAGATGTCTATTGTTCCTCGAGTTCTGAGATTACAAGAATCTAGCAGCACTCCTAGCTTGATTATATTTCTTGATACAGTCCGCACAGGAACAGAAAGGATGGGAGAGCTATGAAGGAGAGAAGAAAAGAAATATGTGCTTGGTTGAGTGCTGGTAACGTGAATGTCGTGAGAAGAGCCTGGTGAAGACTGTTCACAACTGCAGTGATCTGAAGCAGAAGACTTTCTGCTCAGGAACAGAGAAGAGCATTCTGGGCACAGATGACAACCAGTTTTCTTTCCTTAGAGGAAGAGACATCACATGTCCACCTGGCCTGTCTACCTATTGCCTTGGGCTGGGCCAGCTGTTGGGCTCTGTTCTTCTTGGTTTAGTATTGCCTTTTCTTCACACTTGTCTTTTGAAATCTAGGTTTCTAACAGGGATGCCACCTGGCCTGGCATCATTCCTGCTGTCTGGTCTTCCTAGTCCTGTGTTAGACTCAGCTAGGCAAATACTTCTCCACAAAGAGCAATCATTTCTCTTCTTTCCTAAAAGGGCTGAAAATGAAGTGGATGTGGGAATGTGTTGTAAGAGGCTCACTCAACTAGGGGAATTCGGATCTGCACAGCAGACACCAATGCTCAGTTATTATGTATTTTAAATGAAATTTATTTATGAAATCACATACTCACATATAGAAAGAGAGACAGAAACAAAGAGGGAGAGAGAGAGAGAGAGAGAGAGAGAAAGAGAGAGAGACAGAGAGACAGAGACAGAGAGAGATTGGTTTGCTAAAGAATTTGTTGCCTGGCATAAATCACTTTAAAGGAAAGCAGACTATGTTCAAACTTGAATTTGCCATTACTATGTGTTTCTTGTGCCCTTTCCCTCCTCCTCCTCCTCCTTCTCTTCTTTTTGAAAATTGCTGATTTATTTGTTGTAATGAGGCTGCTTGTTGGTTCCCGGCTGCTCAGCCCCAAAATAATCACACAGAATCTGTATTAATTAAATCACTGCTTGGTCCATTAGCTCTAGCTTTTTATTGGCTAACTCTTACAAATTAATTTAACCCATTTTTATTAATCTGTGTATCACCATGTGGCTGTCACTTACTGGCTAAAGTTCCAGCATCTGTCTCTGGTGGGACTACATGGCTTCTCCCTGACTCTGCCCTTCTTTCTCCCAGCATTCAGTTTAGTTTTCCTTGACTACCTACATTCTGCCCTATCAATAGGCCAAGACAGTTTCTTTAATCACCAATGGTATTCAAAGCATACAGAGGGGAATCCGACATCATTTATTTGAGAAATAAAGTAAAATAATTGAGATACATCTAAGTGTTCAGTATTCTGCTGGTTATTATTGGAATAGCCACCATATTTGAAACATGAACCTAACCTGTGTTATTTTTAATATGAAATAGGCTCATTAAACAGAAATCCACAGAGAGGTCCAATGAAAAGAAGACTTTTTCCCCCAGAGGATATTTTTAATCAGATAATTTGCAAATCAGCTCATTTCCTTCTTGTGACCTTTTTTTCCTGGTACATACTAGATGGGCTCAGTAATATCCCTAAACCATTGATTTTTCTTTGGTTCACTGTGCTGGTTATTTTTTTGTCAACTTGATACAAACTGGTATCATTTGGGAAAAGGGAACCTCAATTGAGAAGGTGCCTTCATTTTCTTGGCCTGTAAGCATGTCTGTAGGACAGTTTCTTATTTACTAACTGATATAAGAAGGCACTGCCCACTGTGGGTGAATGGTCCTAGGTCGGTATGCTTGGGATATCTGAGAAAGGCAGCTTAGTAAGCCAGTGAATGGTGTTCCTCTGTGATCTCTGCTTGAGTTCTTGCTCGACTTTCTTTGATGATGGACTATAAGCTATGAGTCAACCAAACTCTTTCCTTCTCCAGCTTGTTTCTGTTCATGATGTTTATCATGACAACAAGAAGCAGGCTAGGACAATCTTACTCTAGATGTCCTGTTCCATGTTGGGAACTACACAGAGGCCCCGAGTGACGGCATTGTTCTAAGTATACATTGAGAAACAGAATGCTGTAATCCAGCATTTAGACTTATTAAATCTACCCCTAAATTAATCTCTCTCTCTCTCTCTCTCTCTCTCTCTCTCTCTCTCTCTCTCTTTCTGTCTCTCTCCCCTAACCCCCTCTGTGTATGTGTGTGAGGTATATATGTGCATTCATGTCTGAAGGCCGAAGGAGGACATCTGGTGTCTTACTTTATTACTCTTTGCCTCATTTACTGAATCAGAGTTTCTCATTTAGCCTAGAGCTTGGTTGGGAGCCAGCAAGCCCAGCAATTCTCCTGTCTCTGACCCTAAAGAGCTGGGTAACAGGGTTGTGATTGGCCATGCCAGATTTATACAGGAATGCTGGGGAAATGAACTCAGGTTTTCACATTTACACAAGTACTCTTATAAATAAGCCATCTCCCCAGTCACCATGTCTTGTAGTTTAGAAAAGAAATTAGAAAATAAAAATTGTTATAGGAAAATGGGTTTCTTAATAGTGTGGTCAAATGGAAGGGGCCTTTATTTCCTTCCCATGATGCTTATGGTCACCTTTCTTTCCTTCCCATGATGCTTATGGTCACCTTTCTTTCCTTCCCATGATGCTTATGGTCATCTTTCAACCTAAAGAGCACCATGTGCCGTGGTACATGCAAATTTAACTGTGAGATTTGCTCATTGCTCCTTTCCCAGGGCAAGGGGACCCCAGGTTATGTCTGTTTATTTCAGGCTCAGGAAAATGGGGTCTTAAAGAGCCACCATTTTGAAAGAGAAAAGAATTAACTCTCAGGGGTGTAGGATATCCATTCAAACCATTCCATTGAGAGATCAGTACAAGCCTTTTTGATCTTGTCTTTGGAGGTCAGTTTCAAGATCCAGTCTCCCATATTCCTGCTAAACATACCCATTTTTACAATGGCAAGCAGGTCAGAGTCTCCTGGACAAAGGATGGACACAGGTATGAATTCATTGCTTCTTGGCAAAGATAGCTCCTAAGTGCTTGTTTCATTGTGACATGGATGTAATCTCAGTTTCAAGGTGCTTAGATGGTTTGGGAGGGAAAAAGCTGTAGATGCAATTCATATGCACAAATCAGGGAGGAACTGTTTCTGACTATAGAGAATGAGCACAGCCATGAATGAGTTGTTGGGAGACGGCAAGACCACTGGAAGAATGGCAAGGAGTAGGACAAGGAAGTGAGGATGTTTGGGGACAGCAAGGGCTGAAGGAAGTCCACAAATGATCCCAAGGGATGTTGTTATGGGTACTAGGGATGTACCAGTTGCCTATTTACATTAATCTGAGTGGGAACCTTGCTAATATTTGTACATTTTCCCATTTTAGACAGAAGTTCTCTTGCAAGAAAGGCATTTGGAAGAGTCTAGCATTTTCAGAAGCCTGTTTGAAGAAACACGGCTGGCAGCTGGCATGATAATGAAGCCATTTCAATAGAACAAATCCCATTACTATTAATATTAAGCAGCCAGAGAATGATTCATGAAGCTCTTTGGAAAATTCAAAAAGTGCTTAATCAAAAGGAGGGGGAGAAGGAAGAATAAACAGAAATCACGTCAGAAGTGTATTATTGTCAGCTCTCTTTAAGCCAGAACTGCAGTTGCTTAGGCTGACTGATGCTCAGGTACAGAGCACTGACTTATTATACAAAAAATTCATTTTGGCTGATAAGGAAAAGCCCAACACAAAATCCTAAATGTTCATGCTTTTGATTGAGGACACACAACTGGCCTAATGTTGGAAGGCTGTTAAGAACAGTTGAAGAAGTAGGGAGCAGGGACAGCAAGATGAGTTACTGAAGGAATTTGGGACAGCTTCTCTTGCAGGATGTCCAACATGTTCTCTGCATGTGGTGTGTGCTGTCTTGTTGGAGTCTCTCCTCCATTGCTTCTAGGATTATTCGCTAAATTGTTCTGGTTACCATTTTGTTTTTGTCAACTTGAACCAAGTCAGGGATTTCTGGGAAGAGGAACCTCAGTTGAGAAAATTCCTCCACCAGATTGCTTGTAGGCAAATATATGCAGCATTTTCTTCATTAATTATTGATGTGGGAAGGCCCAGTCTGCTGGTCTTGGGTGATATACAAAGCAACCTGAGCAAGCCATGAGCCATGAGGAGGAAGCCAGGAAGCAATATTCCTGTATGGTCTCTGCTTCATTTCCTGTCTCCAGGTTATTGCCCTGGTTTCCTCTTATTATGGACTATAACCTGTAAGCCAAATAAAAACTTTCCTCCCTGAGTAGCTTTGGTCAGTTTTTTTATCACAGCAATATAAAACCTATCTAAGGCATAAAGCTAAATCTATCCCTTTTAAGGGATGCTGGGAACTACACTAAACACTTCTGTAGATCCCACCTCCATCAGAACAACTTCCAAACCACATTACTCTCTTCTTTTGTTCTTTTTAGCAAACCTAACTGGCCTTGAATTTCAGGCTGAATTTTTTTTTTTTAGAATGTCAACCAAAATAAATCATCCCATTTTAGTTAAACTTTCTTTCTCTACTAGATTCTGACTCTTCTTTGAGATTACTGCTGCTTGATTTTTCTCTTTCTGTATACAGTGGAATTGTGGAGTCTTAAACAACCGGTAATTATTATCTTTATACATCTCATGGGTCTCGAACCAAGTGCTGTTTAACTCATGGCCAGCAGTGGTGTCACTGAGTATTCGCAGGGGCTGCAGTTATACCAAGTCTCAGTTGTGAATGATGAGTGTCCCATTCACTGTGGTGGGTGACAGACCTGAGTAAGTATTGCCTATCAATACAGACATCACTTCTTTGACACATGGACCCTCTGTAGAGTAGGTCACACCAGTGGCAGCTTGCTTCCCTCTGAAGGGAGACTACCCAGCATGGAAGTCATCAATCTTTTTGTGACTTAATCTTCAAAATCAACTTTCTTTACCTTTGATGTAATACAGTTTATTAGAAATAAGCTGCCAGGTTGAGCTCACATTCAGGATAGAGGATCAAGCACATGGGTAGGATGGGGACCACCAGGACTGTCCCAGAAGTGCCTATTACACTTGCTTGGAAAGCTGTGTATTGTAGCGAGGAGCAGTCTTTGAGCAAGGACCAGCCCTGCAGCACAATGCACTTGACCCTCTCTTTTTGGGTCATCATTTCTGGCCACCAAAATACAAACAAACATTTTTCACAGCACCTTGAATGAAGTAGGAGAACATTCTAAGGCACTCTTGGCCCAGAACCACCAGTGAAAGCCTTTTGTTAGCTATCTGCTTTTCTCTATCTCTTCCAAAATCTTCCTTGATTGAATGCGTATAAGTGCTGCTGGACTGCCTGTGACCTATTAGAGACCCTGTTGGCGTCTCTGCTTGTTTGTACATCATCTATCATTGTTAATCGAGACTCTCTTGCCTGATCACCCAAGATTTTTCCAGATTGCGCCCTACATTGGAGTGTCAACCAAGTACTTCAATCTGCCTCAAGTTCAGTCATATTCAAAGAGGACTAGACATTCAAAACAAACCCCAGAGTTCCCAGCAGTGGTCATTAAGTAGTTTTGTCTCTTGTTACTAGTGTCCTGTAAATGAGAGGGACCGCTGTTTCTCCTGGACAGGGAATGTTGTATCCCAATCATGAACTCCATCTACTCTAACCCCTCATCACAAGTCCTTTCTCAATCCACCTTCCCATTCTTGAGTTCTTCTCTTCCATAAGCTCATCTCTAAATGTTCTTTTTCTTTTGATTATTTGTGCTTCTTCTTAATTGCTCATCACAAGGGTACAAAAGAATAATTTTCACAAAAGGCAAAATTCTTTGCATGGAATAAAGAATTAGAAACATATAGAGAAAGGGAGTAGAGATGACTCCTTGGGAAGAGTCACACATATTTACCCAATTTTTACAGCTCTGTCTGCCCCATTTTCCAAGAACTTGTAACTGTTGTATGCATCCCGGTTGGACAACTAGCCGTGTCTTGATTCTTTTAACATAAACCAACGGTTGATTTGGCCTGTGGACATTAACACACAATAAACAAGATGAAGTAACTAAGGTGTCAGTACACTACGGTGGTGGGAGGCAAATCTACCAGGAGTGAAATATGTTTGGGAAGGCAAAGATTAAGTCAATCCAAGTAGGTTACTAATAAATGCAGATGCCTAACACCCCACGTACTCAACTCCAGCAGGAACCTGCTATATGTAAAGTATGCATGTTGTATATTTAGTAATGTATATAGAAATGTGGTAACAATACAGGAGGGTAGATTATCAGTGGATAATGTATGCTTGCAGGAGGCACGGAGAATAGACCACATTTGTGAGGAGCAAGTCTTCAGGAAAGGCTTCCTATTCCTTATCAACAGAGGACCAGAAGACAGGGCTGTCTAAGCTTTCAGACACATTTGGCAACCTAAAATAACAAGTCCAAAAAATACCCTTACAACAATAGTAGTAGTACTTAGTCAAGGCTAAGTATGTCCCCCAAATAAGCATTATTTATTAGATCACTGTGTCAACTCAGTGAAGTGGGACTGTTTTTAAAGTTAAGTTATTAGCCCAGATATGAAAAAGTGAAGTCAAACTAAGGCAAAATATGCCCCGCCTCCAGCCTGCACTTGATCCCAGCAAATTGCACTGGCTTTCCAGCATCATTGTTGTTGGAGCATCAGCAACCTTGCTTCTTAACAGACTTTAACCCAACTGAGAAAGAATGAATGTGTCTGCAATAAAATTAATTCCAACTCTTTCAAACCAAATAGCTTCTTAACAAATCATTTTCTTTTCAGAGCATATTTTCTGTATTTAAAGAGCGGAGAGAGAGAGAGGGCTGAGTCAGGGGCCTGGGAAATAAACAGCCTACAATCTGCCAGTGTATGCTTTGTGGGTCTGTATGAGGAGAGGAACACAGGAGACAGGAAGAGGACATGAGGAGGAAAGAGGGCCCTTCACTCTGAAGCTTGGTTGATAGCTCTCTGCATTGGAAAGTTAAAATTCAGCACAGCTAACAGCATTTATGTGAAGGTTGTTTACATAGAACCCTCACTCCTTTTTTTGTAGAAATATTCTGAGTAAGTATTAAAATAGTCATGTTTAAGGCTTGTGTAGGTATGCCCAGGTATGCCCTTTCTTCTTTCCCAGCTATAGTCCTGAAGTTTGGGGGACTCTTAAAAACATCATCAACAACAAACTACTTACAGTAAAGTAGATTTTTTTTCTTTTTGAGATTACAATTTTATTGCATTTCTCCCTTTCTGTTCCTCCCTTTGAACCCTCCCACAATATTCCCTGAGCTCTCCTTTAAATTTATGATCTCTTTTTTCACCAATTGTTATCACATGCTTACATTTACATGTGTATGTGGAGTATGTGTATGTCTCTGTGTGTATGTATATAGGAATATAAATATATTTACATGAATATGTATATATTCGTAATTATAGCCTGTTCAGCCCATATAGTGCTACCTGTAGATATATTTTCAGGGCTGACTATTTGCCACTGGCGTGATCTTCTTGGAGAAGACCATCTCTCCTGTTCCAGCTTTCCTCAGTTGCCTGTAGTTTTTTTGTGTAGGGTTGTTGCCTTGTTTCAATCCCCTTGTGCAACCTTTGTAAACATGGTCTTGTCTTATCATAACTCTACACAAAGTCCTTGTCCAGGATCTGCCCTATGACACCATCAAACTGCAAAGGGAAAAAGGAAAAGAAGGAAGGGCAAAAGGAGAATTCCTTACACACTCTTTGTGCAGTACACATTCAAATCCTCCAGGGTTGTACACACAGCGGTTTCTAAGACTGACAAGTGGCTCTCCCAAGAGAAGCCCACATTCACATTTGGGTGTGTCTGATCTATTCCTGGGACCCTTCCTTTCTATTAATGCCAGTGCTCCAATCTGTATTAAAAATACCTTTAAGTGCCAATGTTGATTCATACTAACTTGCCTTGAAATTCTCTACTGAGATGAATTAAGAACCCTGCCTCACCTGAGCAGAGTCTCTGAGAAGAGTACGAGGACTGTAGCCAGCAGCATGGGACTGAATTCTGCCTCCTACACCTTCCTGCCACTGACAGGGCAGTGCCCTTTATTCGCCTCTCTGTCTCATTTACACAGTGGAAGGAGACATAACTCGATGGCACGTGTCTTTGAAGAGACAGAGGCACACAGCAGACAAAGAGTAGCACTTTAAATATGATACTCACTGGTGTTTATTGCTTCTAAGTGATTTAATGCTAGTTCTAAACAGAAGAGTGGACTTGTAGAAGCTCACGAGGCCAGGTAAGCAGAAGGGCAAAGAACTATGTGGATGTGAACATCCAAACATTTACCTGTATGATGTTCTGTGTTCTGATGTCTTCTAGCAGCTAGGTGGTGAGATGAGATTTCTCCATTCTATCTGAGACAGACAGAGCCTCTCTCTTTTACAGTGCCTCTTATGAGAGTGGACATAAATCTTCCCCAAAACTACAAGGCTGTTTGCATTTAAATTAGGCTGACCTTTTTTGTTATAAATAACCCTCACATTTATAATCTAGAGACCAGACCATTTTATTATATTTCAAAGAACAGTTTATTCATGGATTTCTTTTCTGTCCAGAACTCTGTGCATTTTATTCTAGAATATTTAACTATGGAATTTCAGATTTGTCAAGGTCTATAATTATTTCCATACTGGCAAGCTGAGATTTGGGAGACAAGACCTGTGACTATCAGATCTGTAGTTAGTGGTTATCCCCATTGTGTGAGAGACATTGTTTTGTAACTTGCACACTTCTTTCCTTCATTTCTTTTCCCCTTTGCATATGAAAAAAGAATCCATGTAGACAATCTTCAGGAACTTTTGATTTCCTGTAGGTTTTAGGGTAGGAAAGAGTCACTTCTACATTCTGACGATAATGCCAATGGAGACAGAGTTTTTAGCTTGCAGCATCTTTCCATGTGGAGCAAAGTGTGTGATAGGGAGTGGTCTCAGAGCATCAGCCAGACAACATGACTATAGAGAAACATCTGGATTTCTTGCATTGTCTGGAATCCTAGCAACTCTATTCCAGACAATGCAAGTCATCATCACGACTCTATTAGAATCAATTCAGAAGACATAAAAAGGGAACTTTATGTGTCCAAGGGAAAAAAATATAGGCCCCCACCCCTCATTGACTCGGGAAACTTTTCTCTGGGTACAGTGACATGCAGGAAACAAATTCAACACTGTGACTGTCTAAATTAGGGTTTATATGGCTGTCATAACACACCATCACCAGAAGCAACTGAGGGAGGAGAGGGCTTATTTCAGTTTACAATCTATCAGGAAGGGAAGTCAGGGTAGAAACTCAAAGCAGGGATCTGGAGGCAGAAGCTGAAGCAGAAGCCAAGGAGGAACACTGAGCACTGACTTGCTACTCATAGCTTGCTCAGGCTGAGTTCTTATATACCCCAGGACAACCTGTCCAGGGGTGATACCACCCGTAGTGGATCTGGGCTTTCCCACATCAGTGGAGAAAATTTCCCACAGACTTGCCTACAAGCAATGTAATGGAAGCATTTTCTCAATTAAGATTCCCTCTTCCCAGATATGTCCAGGTTTGTGTCATATTGACAAGAACCAACCAATACATTCACATAAGGATGATGTGGGATGTCCTTCTGTATATGCACTGCTTTTACTGGTTAACGGATAAAGCTACTTTGACTTATGGCAGGGCATAATATAGGCAGGCTGCAAGGGATATAGAGAGAGAGTAGGCGGAGTCTGAGAGATGCTATGTAGCTGCCTAAGAAACAAGAGGTAATAAACCACAAGCCTCATGGTAAAACACAAAATAATAGAAATGGGTTAATTTAAGATGTAAGAGTCAATTAATAAGAAGCCTGAGCCAATAGGCCAAATAGTCTTGTAATTAATACAGTTTCCATGTGAGTATTTGGATCTGAATAGTTGGGAAATGAATGAACAGTCTCTGTCCATATAATGAACTATGTACATCCCTAAAAGACCCTCCCAGAGGGGCTGGAATTGGCTCCACTAGCAGAATATATGTCTAGTGTGTGTGAGGATCTGATTTACATCCTGCTTTACAAAGTTACAAAAACAGTAAAGAAGGAAAGAGAAGAAAGAAAGGAAGCTCTACAGCAGCCTCAGGACCAAAAATGCTGGTGAGGATACTGAGACAGAGGAGTCTTTATTCATTGTTAATTTAAATGAATGCGTAAACTTAATGTAAACTGGTGAAGCCACAATGGTTATAAATGTGGAGTTTTCTTTGGAAATCTAAAAAACAGGGGCTCAAAATATAGTTGCCAGGCCTGAAGATCCAAGTTCAGTCCATGAATAAAGGCACACGATGGAAGGAAAGGATCAAACCCTTGAACTTGTCCAGATGCACCCTGGGATGTGTATCCTTACACATCTGCATCCACCCACATACACACATAAACATGAATCAATGTAAAAACTATTCAAACATGATCAGATACAACCCCTGATTATATGCCTAGAGGACTTTTTATCTTATCACAGAGGGACTTAAACATCCATGTTTATTGCTGCTTTATTCTCAATAACTAGGAAATTTAACTAGCCTTGGTGCCTATCGAAGGATGAATGGATATGGATAATGAAAATATACAGAGTGGAATCTTGTTCATCCATAAAGAAAAAGATGAAGTTAAAATTTTGCAAAAAAAATGGTTAAACTGGAAAATAATCTATTAAGTAAGGTAAGTAGTGGTCAGGAATACAATACAGCAAGTGTTCTCTCATATGCAACTGTCAGCTTCTTATATAGAATATATATCTTATATTATAATATAATATATAATGTCATATATTATATGTAGGATATATATTATATATAATATAAAATATATTACTTTTATATGTTATATATGTTAGAAGTGAGGGGAGTTAGAAAACCAGAAACTGGAAAGAACTTATGGGATGGGAAAGTCAGCTTTGAAGAAGAGAGGTGGGTGGGTAATAAGCACATGTGATATGAAAGTAGAAAGGGCAGGACTGGGGGTAAGAGGGGTAGAAGGAGGGTGGCATGGAGTGTGAGCAGGAGCAAAGAATCAAGCAAAGCTATGCATGTGCGGAAATGCATGAGGGAATCTGCAATTTTGGATGCTAATTAAAATACACATTAAAAATTAATCTGTGGTAAAAAAACAAATTAAAAAAAATTAATCTGTGAATGAATGAGCCAGGCATGGTGCCATGCATTTGTAAGTCCCCTACCTCGAATGTAGAAGGAGGAGTTCAAGGCTAACCTTAGCTACATAGTAGTTGCCAGGTCATCCCTGGCTACATGAAACCTTTCTTAAAAACAAAACGAAACACAATTTGGAAAGAGGACTGAAATTCCTCCTTGAATGAATAAAGAACGTGGAACGTACAGTTTAATGGTAATGGCTGATAGCTTCCTCATTGCTGCTCCTGCCCTGAAGCAGAATAAGGGGGCAGCGTTCTCACAAGCGCAACCATTAATGATTTCCACGCCTGCTGCTGTAGTCAGGGCAGTTGTGTCGAGCCTTGCCAAAGTGTGACGAGATACAAGCTATTTAGCTTAGTACACGTCTTTTGTTGTTGTTCCAGGCTGACAAAAGTAAGGGTGAACTCAGTACAACTCATCTAATAGGAAGCGTTCTTCTTATGCTGACACAGCACTCTTTAAACACAGGCAATTTTGAAAGGTGCTTGCGAACTGAGTACCCTTGCTTGTGTTACACTGCAAGATATGAGGGATCAGCCCAGATAAGGAGAGCTGGCTCTCACATGAAAGGCTGGCTGTGTAACTAACTTCCAGATCTAAGATCTGAGATTCCCAGCGTTGAGATACAAGCTATTATTGCTTCTATGGCTGCTTTTAGCACTCTGAGCACTCTGTGTGCCTGGGTCAACTCACGTGGAAGCTGTGTGGCTTTTTGCTGGGAATAGTATAAAGAACGTGTTGGCCCCATGTAGGATTTTAGACTTTCATTGTTTCTGACACAATTTCACCCAAATACCCAGAATGGCTAAGTAGATTAAATATTTATCATGAGGATGATAGAGGCAGGAAATATGAAATTACTTTTCACATATATGAAAGGCCTTTGAAGTTGTAAAAAACCTGTGCATAATTTATAGTTTAACCCTGAGTGCATTTGTGTTTATTTTGAAAAGTTTTGCTTAAATTCTTTTGGTGCAAGCACCACAAATTTACTGGAATCATTTATGCATGAAAAAGCAGCGTGGGTCGAGGTTTCTCACAGGGTGCAAGGCTGGCTTCAGCAGAGGAGCTCCAGTTTGCTGGCACTGGGGGGAGGCCCCATTCCCCCTCTGCCCTGCCTGTCTCCTCTCCTGGTTCATGGCCATCTGCTTTCTGTCACATAAGCATCTCACTCTTGTGGACTTTCCCAATGTTTGAATTCCAGTGTTCAGTAGCAAATACTAAGGCTTCTTTGCTCATGACTGGAATGGGAGGTGCATGGCTCAGGTTGTTCCTCTCAAGCCAGGGGACCTCAAGGACCAAAAAGGCAGTGGCTCTTGACTGCTTGACACATATGTGGATTTCATAGGAATAATGGGAGGAGCAGTTGATGGACAATGGGAAGTTAGATACAGACAGCAGATAAAGGCAATGTCCCAAGTTACCATCCACTATGAAAAATAAAAGGAAAATAATCACCAATTTCTCCCCTATAGTAAGCATGGAAGTAGTTAAGGATTACGGTTAAGTTCTAGATTTCTGTATTCTCATTTAGTACCTGGTGAATGTAATGCTCCTCTAGTGAGAACAGATTTTATTATTAAAAGTAAAATAACATTTGCCAGATAAAGCACAACTGATTTTGATGATGTGCTCTTTATATGTAGGTCAAAAATAGAAAAAAATTAAAAATAGTCCTTAGATTTAGAAACATTAAATAGAATAACTTTTTGAACTTGAGTTATACTTTTGGCAATAACCAATTGTATTATTGTGGTATAGTAATTACATAATTTTATCATGTCAGCTTGCTTAAGTGTTCAGCTCAGTGATATTAATCACATTCACGTGTGCATGATCATCACAAGTCTTCCAGTTTTTGCAGCTCTGATCACCGACTGGATTACATTCCTCCCTCTACCCACAGTTGTAAGCTGTGATCCCCATGGACCAGTAGAGTCTACACAGTTCATAGAAGCAGAATCGTTTGCACTTTGTGTTTGGCTTATTTCACTCAGTGAACCCAAGGCTTATAACGTTGTGGGATCAAACAGAACTCATAGAGGCTGAGTGACAATCCAGGCATGCTCATGCACACCCTATTTTCTTTATCCATGCAGCTGTCATTCAAAGGAATTCTGGTGGTTGCCTCCTCTCAGTTGCTTTAAAGACGGTGCTATGCACAATGACATCCCTCACTTCATTTCTGTAGTACAGCTCTGACAAGATTTTCTCCATCTTAAGGCAATTTCCTTGTGGAAACTAGCTAACTGCTTCCCTTAGCAGCATTTTTACCTTACAGTTCTAGCAGTGTGTACAGGGCTCTGACCGTCTCCACGTCCTCACTGGCACTTATTGTCCTGTTTTCTATCGCTGTCCCAGCAGCTAGGTAGTAACATCATCTTATGCTCTTGGTTTATATTCCAGTGCTGATGAGTAGTATAGAGCATTTGTATGCATTTGTGGGTTATTTGTGTGTGCCCTTTGGAGAAATAGCTATCAAATCTTTTTCCTATTTCTAAAACTTGCCGAGGTGTAGTTCTTAGATAGTCTTTATGCTAAAACCTTATCATATCTATGTTACAATTTTCCTATGGTGTGATTTAACTTTCCCCCATGTAATGCCCTCCTTGGTGATTGGGAACTTTTTTATTTAGATGAATTATGTCTATATGTCTCCCTGTTCCTGTCACTGCTTCTGTTTTGGTTGCTATATTTTAGCATCAATTGCCATATTCAAGGTTATGAAAAGTTTCCTCTCTCTGTGTATGTGTGTTTTATGGCTTTATGCTTTTCTATTTAGATTTTTATATGTTTTGTGTATTGTATGGCTTTAAGCTTTCTGATTTAGAACTTTATGTTTTGTATGTGTGTGTGAAAATTGTGATGTATGTACATGCATGGGTGGGGATGTATGTACTTGTAAGGGACAAAGGAGGATGTCCAGTAACTTGCCCCTACATCCCCCTATCCACAAAGGCATTGGGATTGCTCATGACAATGTTTAGCTTTTGATTTTCTTACATGAGTGCTGGGGATTTGAGCTCAAATGTTGATACAGCAAGTGCTCTTAACCATGGAACCACCATCCAGCCCTAATTTAAGTCTTCAATGCATTTTTAATTATTTTTTGCATATTTTCCATGGTAAAGATTCAAACTTTTTCTTGTGCAAATTCATGTATTCCAGATCAACTTATTGGCATCTCTAATCTTTCCATTTTGAATGCTCTTGGCACACTTGCCGAAGTTATTTGGTTTTATTGGCATACAAGCCTTTGCATATGCTATACCACAGTTACTTGATTATCATAATTTACAGTGTGCTTTGAGAAAAGAACTATCACTCTTACAACTTTATCTTTTTCCAAGTCTTTTTCCTATTTTGTGCAATTTTGATTGCGTGTGAATTTGAGAATAGGTTTCTGCTTTCTTCCAAAAAGATGTTGAATCCTATCAATGTTGCCATCTTCACACTAAACTTTTTGGTGCATAAACACAATTTTTTATTCACTTTTCTCAAATGTTTTCCCAGCAAAACTTTGTAATTTTTATTGTAATATTTTTTCATAGATAAAATTTATTCATATATGCATTTTATTCTTCTAGAGCCTATTGCAAGTAAATTTAAATTCTATCGTGCAAAAATATAACCATTTTTTTGTGCTAAACTTTTGTTCTGTGAGTCATTTAGTTCTTTCAGGTCTGCTGTGTGCTTGTGTGTGTACATGCATGTATGAATGCATGTGTGCATGTGTGTGTGTCTGTGTGTGTGTGTGTGAAAGAGAGAGAGAGAGAGACAGAGACAGAGACAGAGAGAGACAGAAAGAGACAGAGGGTGGGGAGAATTCATTTGAGATTTTCCATACATAGGATCATGTCATTTGGGTGTAGAAAGTTTTACTCCTTCCTTTCCAGATTATATGTTTATTTCTTTTTTATTAATTTTTATTGAGCTCTACATTTTTCTCTGCTCCCCTCCCTGCTTCTCCTCTCCCCTTCAACCTTCTCCCAAGTTCCCCGTGCTCCCAATTTATTCAGTAGATCTTGTATATGTCATTTCTTCTATGTCTATATTGGCCATTTGTTCCTTTATAAGGCTCTTGGCTTTTGAATCTATACATTGGAATTTAATAAAGTAATCTACTAATATTTCTTAAAATAAATGTAAACCAAGCTTATTTTTTTATTGTAGTATTTTTAAAGCTCTACAGCTTGGTAAACAATGTAAAGTAGTATAAGTCATCTCAAAAGTCAGAGTTTTGTTTTCTTTGTTGTTGTTTTTTTCTTTTTTAAAATAGATGTAGCCTATTCTAACAAAATAAATATTTTTAGCCACTTTTAAAATAAAATGTGTCTGTTTGTTTTGTGACTTCTGCAAAGACTGCCTCTTTTGTTTGTGGTCACTGGAGTCTTTGTTTCTTCATATCTGTTTAACTAATCTTAATTTATGTGATGTACATGATGCTTAACTAGTATTTTGGCAGAAACTTCATTGAATGTTGAGTTTAATCTTAGTAGTTTCACTTTCACTGAGTGGATCCCACATGCGTCAGTGACATCAACCAGTTGTAAAATCAGGGATACTCCTGGTCCATCTACAAGTAGGAGCCAGGCCCCACACTGGAAGCAAAGGTTACCAGCTTTAATATTGATTTAAGAAATGAACAGGGAGAAAAAAGAAAATCCCCAAAGCTGTTATTCTATTATGATTCTATTTATGTATCTGTGCATCCATCCATCTATCTATCTATCTATCTATCTATCTATCTATCTATCTATCTATCTATCTATCTATCTCCCCTCTGTCTCTGCAATTCTAAAACCCTGAATAGGTTCTGACAATGTTGCTTTGGACAGTTTCTCTTTGTTTGTGGGTATTCTGAGGAGACAGAACTTGAAGCTGCTGCTCTCATATTTTACTCATGTTATTCTACATTGACTTAGTTTTTCTTTCATTTTCTCAAGAAAAGATGGTTGTCTTAACTTTGAAAGCAGCAGTGGACCAATCATGCAGCTATCACAGGGCTTAAGCCTGTTGTCTGCTGTACCAACTGAAACTTTATTGTAATAGCCACACAATATATATTTGTGTATTATCTACTGGCTTATTGTTCATGTTGTAATAGTGAAGATAAATGACTTTAACAAAGTCGGGCGGGGGGGGGGGGGCTGAAGAGTCCACTACTTAGCTTCTGGGCTTTCATACAAAAGTTAGAACCCCCACTTTAAAATTGCAGCCATGTACTTAAGCTGTTTTCTATTGGTATGTCTAAACATAGTTGCAAAATGGCTCTTTGTGCCTTCAGCATTCATAAGTGTAAGGAACAAAAGCCAATTTTAAAAGGTAACCAAAAAAAATCAATGTCATTCAAATTAACAACCTTGACTTAAGTGAGGTTTTCTTGATGAGAGGCAATTCATGATGCTCACTCTGAGCAGAGAAATTATTTGCCTCATTTTAGATCTTGATGACTTGATTTCATTTTATTTTTGATTGTGAAAATACAATCCTTTGAATCACAGCTATTATCATTTTATTTTATTTTATTATTTTCCCCTTTGGGAATAAATTTACAGGTTGTACTTGCAAAGATCCTTGACTTTGAAAGACAACTGTTCAGATCATGTCTCCTTCCTCAGTTTGGGCCCCTTGAGAAAAGATTCCCTAGAAAGGACATTATGTAAGAAGTCTTCTCAGAACACATATGAGAGCAGAGCTATGGAAGCAGGATTGGAAGGAAAGAAGTTGAAGGAGGTCTGAGTTAGGAACACTTAGTCTGTGGCTGCAGGTGTAGCAGAGGCCAAGAGGCTGGGCTTTGCTTCTCACAGAACTATTCAGACTCAGCTTAAGCATGGGTACCATGTTCCCTGTGGGTATGGACGCAGTGGCTCTAGTATCCTGAGAATATATCTATTAGGACAGATACAAGTGTCATCTCTGAATGACACACTACACAAGGCTAGTGGGATGTGTTCTGAATTCCCACAGGAGTTTTAGAAATAGAAAAAATATTATGCTCACTCCATACTTCTAAAAGTAAGGAAAGAGAGCCCGCAATGAAAATGATCCATTGCCTGTTTGCTGTTGTGTAGTTGTAAGCATACAAAAACAGAAGGTCATGCTGGCCTGCAATGTGTACAAATTTTAAATTTATTTGAGGCTTTCCAGGCTTCAGGATTCAGGTTATCATGTTGGCTTTCCACTCTTTTCTATACGATATAAATTATACAGTCTTGGGTGTTTTGTTATAGCAGCATAACGTAATAATACAATTTCCTTTATTTATTTTTGGGCTTTATGAGCCAGGGTTTCTCTGTGTAGCTTTGGTGCCTCTCCTGGACCTAGCTCTTGTACACCAGGCTGGCCTCGAACTCACAGATCTACCTGCCTCTGTCTCCTGAATGCTGGGATTGAAGGTGTGCACCACCACTGCCTGTATAAAATGTCCTCTAATAAGTAAACAAAAACCATAAAAATATTAGTATGGCGGTTTGAATGAAAATTCCATAGACACTATTAGAAGGTATGGCTATGTTGGGGTAGGTGTGGCCTTGGTGGAGGAAGTGTGTCATGTGGAGTTGGGCTTTGAGGTCTTTCACGCTGAAGTTACACACAGTGTGTCATTCAATTTATGTCCAGTTGTCTGTGGATCAAGATGTAGAACTCTTAGCTCCTTCTCCAGCATGATGTCAGGCTGCAAGCTGCCATGTCTCATGATAAAGGACTAGACCTCTGAAACTGTAAGCCAGCTCAGTTAAATATTTTCCTTTGTAAGAGTTGCCAAGGTCATGGTGTCTCTTCATGGCGATAGAATCCCTAAGACAATTAGTCATCAGTAAAAAAGGTGTGAACTACTAAGTTTATAAACGCGAATGACTCATAAACACATTTTACTAAATAAAAGAAGCTGGTCTCTAAAGCTACATTCTGTATTATTCTCTGTGATGTTTTGTAAAAGGCAGACCTACAGAGTTAAAAAATAGTTTAGTGATTGCCAGGGTTTAAAGAAAAAGAACAATTGCATGCTACTGTATATACATGCTACTATACATTTTTCAAACTCCTAATATTTATAACAGAAGAATGAAGTATTAAATTAAAATATTAAAATATTCCCAGTTAGGCCGGGTGGTGGTGGCGCACGCCTTTAATCCCAACACTTGGGAGGCAGAAGCAAGGTGGATCTCTGTGAGTTAGAGGCCAGCCTGGTCTACACGGTTAGTTCCAGGACAGGCTCAAAGCTACAGAGAAATCCTGTCTCAAAAAAACAAAGCAAAAGAAAAAAAATTCCCAGTTAGAATAAAAGAATAATAAAAGAATGGAATTAGATCAAGGGGAGAAGAATCAACAAAACCACATTTTTGTTTGAAAATACCATAATGACACCTAATACTGTATATGACAATTAAAGAATAGAAATAGCTCATGAGACGGCTCATTAGGTCAAACACTGTGGGAACCTGATGACTGGAATTTGAGTCCAGATCCTACAATGGAAAGAAGGAACTGACTTCTCACAATCGTCCTCTGCCCTCCATATGTGTGCCTTGGCATGCATTTGCCCACATCCCCCTTCCACATAATAAATAAGAACAACACTAAAATATAGAAGGATACTTTAAATATCTGCCTTGTTCTCACTCAAGCAGAGGGAGAAAGGTTATAACCTAAATATCTTTGAACTGAATGGAATAAGCCAAATAGAAGTACACAGAAGCTCAGTACTCTAGACAATAAGATCATTCCCCACGGAGACACGGACTCACAGACTGGAGCAACTATACTAGCATACTGAACTTGAGTAAGTAAACAATGGTGCTGAGAGGCAAATTTCTCAGTGACAGAGAGGGAGAAATTGTGGAAGAAATAGAATGAGCCACGTGCTGTGGGAATGAAGTTAAGACTGGGACGAATCTCTATTCAATTTACATGCAAGCAAATCAAACGCATGAAAATAACATTTATTTTATATGTGTAGACAGATGTGTATATCTACAGATTTCATTTTCCTACTCAAGACCAAAAAGCAGTGGCCCTCAGTAGAACAAGCTATTTCAGCCTCCAGTCTTAGTTCCTAATGTCATTCTCCATAGGTGCCTGCACAGGTGAGAACACATACACACACACACAAATATCACACACATACACAACACACTGTACATACATACCACACAAACAGCACACATACATACACAGCACATGCACACACACCACACATATATACCATATGCACACATACCACACCTGCCACACACATACACTGCACCACAATCACATACACACAAAAATGTAACATACACACACCAAAACCACACCACACATGCAGCACACCTCACATACCATACCATATACACCACAATACCACACATATATAACACACACACAAACCTGCCACACACATACATATCACATGCACACACACTACCATACCACACAGACAAACACACCACACACACATCATCCACACACCACATACAGCACACACGCATGTACATGTGCATGACATACACAGACACTCACACTTACCACATACACCACATACACACACACACACACACACACACACACGCACACACACCAGACATATAATTTGAAGAGCAGATGAGTGTGAGATCAGTCTTGGGTAGTATAGTGAGTCCCTGTTTCAGAAAACCACAAACCAAAAAAGCAAAAAGCCTATAAAATGCAAATATTGATTCCAAATGAGAGGAGTTGGTTGATATAGAACTTTAAAAATAGTTTTTGACACTCCTTGGTTGGCCAAGCCTCTGAGACTAACTAGGCCATGGAGGTAGGGGAAAAGAAAATATTATTTTTCTGCTAAAGGAATATAGCAATAAAACAATTCCTAACAGGAATCTGCTACCGCCATGGATCAGTGTTTCACTCTTAAAGAAGGCTCCATGGCCTGCAATAGATGGCCAACATAAAACGAACTCAATACTATTTTTGGAAATGTTTTGTCTCACGGTGATTTGTTTGGAAATTTTTTTTTTTACCTTACTTGTCTTTTGCCTATCTATCATAGTTTCTTTTTGGTTTTGTGTGTTTATGGTGTGTGTGTGTGTGTGTGTGTGTGTGTGTGTGTGCCATGCCTGTGCTGTGCATGTGTGTGCATATTTGTGTGTGTGTCTGTTACTCTTGCTTTTTCTTTGTTTTGTTTTTTCTGTCTGTTTGCTTTGTTTTTGTTGGCCTGTTTGTTTTCCATAAAGAAAGAGAAAGAAGACACGCTTCACATTATTCTATTAATATGCATAGATATGATAAACATGCAACCTTGAATATTATAAACAAGGGACTTTTTCTTTTAACAGTTACCTTAGTTGCTTTTCTTATCACTATCACATAATTCTGACAGGAGTCAAGTCTGACAGGAAGGGTTTATTTATTCCAGCTCCCTGTTAAAGGGCTTATTTGGGAGGTCATAGCTATGGGAGTTGATTGGTCCACTGGGGAAGCAGAAACCTACAAGCTCTGACCCACGGTGGCCTACGTAATCAGCAGTGATCGAACCCAACACACATGGAATGCAGTAGAATTAGGTAAAGAAGGGACCAGGGGGTGAGTTAAATGCAAGATTGCTTGCCTAGAGGAGGGAGGGTGTCTTCACTACTTGGTTATACATGCATGCAGTTATTGTATTTAGGGTAGTATACAGTGACTGGAATACTCAGTGAGTGATTTGTAATGTATTTAGATATTTCTTTAGAGGCTTGAGAGCCACCATATATTAAAAATCTCTAAGCTAAGGTTCATGATAAAGTAAACCTGTCACAAACCATATCTCAGAACGATAGCAGCTGCTCCTTGACTTCAAAGTAATGCAAAGTGCCGGAGACATCTCCAAACTTCTCTACCATTCTGTCAATCAAATTATCCAGAACGAACTGGAGGCTTCAAATGCCCTTGATATTGTTCCTTTGAAAATTGACTAGAAGGATGAGACTATGCAAGTGGCATGCACAAATGGGTTGTTCTTGTCATACCAACTAAAACCACACAGCAAAATCAACTACAACCCCAGCTCCAGGAACTGCCCCACAGGGCAACTCCAGGGACCCTGATAATGATAACTGGAGACTTCAAGGTTTACCTGGCACCTGCTGTGGAGCTGCCACCCTCTAATGACCTTGATGTGCTATGTGTCAGAGTTAGGGGCATTCCCCAGGGCTGTGCTACAGATACCTAATAGAAGCAGTGTACTGAACCCTTCTTATCTATTTTTTCTCTTTCCCAACAACTCTCTTTTTCCTGTTCCTATGATATGCCAGAGCAGGCCAGTTTGTGAACATACCCTGAATGGCTCACAACCCAGATCCTTTTGCAAAGGACCTGAATTTAGCTCTGAGCACCCTTATACAATTACTTGTACATTCACCTCCTGAAGATCCAATCACCTAATGTTCTTTTCTAGCCTCTGTGGTAACCTGCATTCAGTGGCATACATCCACATAGACATTCACACACACACATAAGTAAAATAATAATAAACATTAAACAACACTTAACAAGACTTCCCTTCTTTATAATTTTGAAAATGAAGGATCCTGTAGATAATCAGTTATGAACATAAATATTTCAATAGAAATTTGCATGTATACATATACATAAAATGATAATACATTTTAAAGTAACATTCCCTACAATCAAATATTGTGTTCTTGTACCATAGACTCCCATACTCAATATGCAATTGTCCTGATGCAGCAACCTGGAGATAAAGACTCACCCCTTTCCCTATGAATATTTCAGTCTGTTATTACTAGGGCATAGAGAACAATACCTAGAGAGATTGATTACTATGACAAGCAAAAGGCAAGTCTTCTGAAGACAGCATCCCAGAGAAAGGTTCTGATGCACCTTCTGATGGACCCTCATCAGCTTTCCAGGTGTGTTGGAATGTGTCCTCAGTAAAGTATCTCAGGGAAGCTGAGGTGTGCGCAAGTAGCGTGCTAGATACTGATAACCTTGAGAAGCAGTCCAGGAATGTGAAGAAAACTCTCTAGGAAGAAAAATGTCCTTCTAGAATGTTCTTAATTAGCTGTTTTCAGCACCTGTGCATAATTCCAACAAAGTGAGCAAAATACCTTCTTCTCAGAGAGCAACAAAGACTTTGAAGAGAAAACCCTCATTGATCAATTCATCATTTATAGTTCATGGCAACAAGAAAACAGAAAAGAGCATGTCCTCTCAATCCTGCCTATAGGTCTTTTTGTTTTTAATCTGTCTTTCAGTTTCTAGATTTCTTTCATTTTATGATTGTATGCACATTTCTATGTTTCTGTGGAAATTTATAATAAACTTTTTTATTGATGGAAATTATATACAGGAAATCACAAAAACACACCTCTCTATATTTTATGAAATACAGATATCCTTTGAAGTCCAGTGAAAAGCAAAATACGGAATATTAGAATCATCTTATAGCCATTTATATTCTCCGCCTCTTTATTACCCACCTTCCACATAAAGTCAAGTTGGCCTACATTTATGCCTGGAAAGATACATCATAAAGTATGTTCTGTCAAGCATCTTTTATCCAGTGATGTGTCAGTGATCTTTATTCATGTTTGTAGGTATGATAGTAGCATGTGCTTGTTCTTAAGTATAGTGTTTTAATTATATTATTTTTCTATTCTACTACTAATGGATAATTGTGACATTTCTAGTTTGAGTTAATGCAGCTATGAACAAACTGTTAATCCCCCTGGTTGAAAATGAGACAACTATCACAAATTAAAGCCAAAATTGAAGCAAGTTTTAATTAAACACTGGCCAGGTGGATGGGCTCTGGCCAGGTCCGTCTCTGGGTTTCCAGAACATAGCCCAAAATCAGGGTGTACAACAGCTTAAGTATTTCCCATCAGGTACAATCAGGGGCAAACAAACATCCTGAAATACTGCCAGCCTACATCCAATCATGAGAAAGCATACATCACAATTGATTTCCTGCCTGTGAACCTATCCATATGTGATCAAGCACATCCGGTACAGATGGGTTAAACAATCTTGTTTAGGGGAGTAAAAAACATGTGGCTTGTAATCTCCCATAAGCAATAGCTTCCAGCCTTTCGGGAACTGTCTGTCCTTGAGCAAGTGGCTTGCAGATCAGAGACATTTTTGTTTCATGGATCTCTTAAGCATAGTAATTAGCACTTAAAATGCAACTTTGGTTCTCACAATACTAACATGTCTTTTGACGAACATGGTTATACAACGTTGCTGGATATATTTTTAAGATAGAATTGTGTGAAATAAAGTATATGTGTAATCATTTACATATCTATATGAATGTTTTTAGGGACAGGGTTTCATTATGTAGTCCGGGAATATGCTAGGCAGCTTGGGCTGGCATTGAAGTTGCTCCCTTCTGCCTCAGTGTTCTGGAATGAAGTTTGATATTAAGGTAAATACATATATTTCCTGTACAAGGGGATATGAGTTCTAATCCCTTCTCAGCACCACCACTGCAGGACATTGCCATGTCTCTGTTTTGTTTTTACACCATTTGAATATGTGGCCATGAATTGGTATTGTGGGTTTGAATTTCAGCGATTACTCTGGAGGCTGAGCACAATCCCTTGTTTATTTCTGCTCCTTATCCAAATTTGAAGGGTCCTGTAAGGTCTTAAAGTAAAAGATTATGTAAAAGTTTTTTTTATGCAAAGTCCAAGTGAATTTCATTTTCCTCATTTGTTTTCAATATTTACTGAAATGTTCTCATGTAAATGTTTTACAGTTAGAAGGCAAATAGTACTGCTCCCCCACTTTCTCACTCACTATCTTTTTTATGATGTCTTTTAACATGATATTTTAAAATTTTTATTAAAAATGTAATTATATCTTTTCCTCCTATTTTTTTCTCCCTCCAAACTGCCCACTCCCTGTCAAAGTGATGGCCTCTTTTTCTTTATTATTGTTATACCCACGTGTGTGTGTGTGTGTGTGTGTGTGTGTGTGTGTGTGTGTGTGTGTGTGTGTGAATGTATTCATCCTACTGATTCTGATTTTGTTGCTTGTGTGTGTATGATTTCAAAACTCACAACTTAATATTAGATAATCAATTGGGGGCTCATCCTTGAGAGATACTAATTCTCCCTCTTCAGCAGTTATTTGTTGCTTTTGGGGTCTAAGAGGAATGACAGGGAAGCTACATTCATGATTCTTCAACAATATGGCTCCCTAAACAAGATGTGTTGAGAGCTAGGCTCATCCAAGCTTTTCTCCAAGGCTTTGATCTATGGAAAAATAATTCAGCTCCTTTTCCAAAACAATGAATATGCTTGGCAGACAGTAATGGCCTGGGGCCAGGTCCTTGGGGGAGCTAAGGCTTCTTATCCTAAAACCCCAACTCTTTCTATCATCCTGGACTTTGGTTATCAGTAGCAAGGTTGGCCTGCCAGTCATCCAGAAGTATGAACATGGCATGTTGGACCTTTAATTGATGCAGCTGTTTTAGTTTTGTAGTTTTAAGGTAGAATTTAAAGGTGTTTATTCCTAGACATACCTTTAAAAATGGTTTGGAGAACTCCATGCATGAGTTTAAATTATTTCTCCCCTTGTTTTCCCTGTTCCAACTGCTCCCATGTCTCCACTCTCTCTCACATTCATGAACTTCTTCCTTAATTATTATACACATATCTGTGTATAAGCATATACATATACAAATACAATCTGTTGAGTCTATTCAGTGTTGTTCATATATTTCAAGAGATGACCAGTTAGGGAGGGTTGGTTACCCTATCAGCTGGCTCATTCATGAAGAAAATTGATTTTCCAGAGGGCTCAGCAGCAATTGCCTGCACTTCTGCAGCTAAGGATGGGGCTGGCATGCAGACTCTTGACGTCGTGCTGGTCTGATTTAGGCAGCCACGTTTTTGAGATTTGATTGGTGCAGTTTTCCTGTCATCTCATAGCAGATGTCCTGGTCCTCTGGCTCTTGCAATCTTTCTGCCCCCTTTTCTGTGATGTTGCTTATGCATTAGTTATAGGGGTTGCATTGCAGATGGATCAATAGAACTTAGGCACCTCACACTCATTAGGTCTCTGCATTTTTGACCAACTGTGGATTTCTATAATTGTCTTTGTTTGTTACAGAAGAACTTTCTATGATAAGGGGTGAATTAGGTGTGGGTGTAACACTTCTGTGTGGGTGTAAGGATAAGTATTTAGAATGCAGTTAGAAAAATATAAACTGGTTCCTTCCTAGGGCCCATGGCTCCAGCAGCCACTGGTAATTGGGTAGGTTTATACTGCCAGTCATAAATTCCCTCCTACTGAATAGGTCTTAAATCCAGCCAGATGGCTGTTGGCTACCCTCAGAATATAAGTGTTATATTGCAAAATTTTTTTTGAGAAAGAGTCTCACTATGTAGCCTGGACTGGCCTTAAACTCACAGAGATCAGCATGGCTCTGTCTCCTGAGTGCTGAGATTAAAGGTGTGTGCCATCATGTCCAGCCCTTTTTGACAAAGTGACTTAAAGCTGCAGTAATAAGGATCCCAAACAATCGTGAGTCAGGTGGGAAGACCAGGGCTGAGAAATAATGAAGAGCAATAAGAAGATAAAAGCAATAGCTGGGCCCGAAAGGTCTCACATGAGCTGATGACTTCTGTCAAGCAAGTTTATTAAGGAGTACAGCATCTTATACACTATTAACAGGGGGAAATGGCCAAGGTCAGCAGGGAGTTTAGCCAGACAATGCTGGCAAAGAGAACCCAGGATTCCTCAGACACAGCTGCCTTAGGGCTGATAACCACAGCCTGGGGGAGAGGGAGGCTCATGTCCTCAGAAACTGCAACTTTGACTCCTCCAAGACCCTGACTCCAGCTTCATACCAACCTTGCCTACTCCACTTCTGGAAAAGGACACAAAGCTAAAGATCCTTTTGTCCTCTTATCAGAGTCTCTGACAAAGTCAGAGGATATATAGTCTCCCTCTATATCTAGAGTTGCCCAGTCTGACCTCAAACCTAGAAACCCAAGACTTCCAGTCACATTAACCTCCCACATAATTGGGAATGCATGTGTACATCCCTTTAAACCCACACCTGGCTTTACAAATGGCACAGATTAGTGAATGTATAATTATCTCCCATATAAATATATTTGTGTTTTGATAATGTTGTCTACGTATAACAAATTTGCTAAAATTTTGTGCGTGTGCTTGGCATTGCCCTTTTATAGGTTTATTTTCTTTGTCACCAGAGGAGACTGGCTTCTTCAATTCTCCTTCCCTGCTCTGTGTTAGGTTTGTCTCATCGTTTTGACAAAATGCCTGACAGGAGCAAGTAGAGGGAATAGATTTACGCTGATTCACAGTTGGAGGAAACAGGACTCTGTGACAGGGGAGGAGTGGCAGAGGTCATGATTGCAGGAGGGTGGGACTCGGGCTCTGTACATCTCAACAGCACACAGGAAGCAGAGATCTTCTTCAGAAAATAGATATGGATATCTCTCCAAGGGTCTATTCTAATGGAAAAGGCTAGCCCTTATCTTCCAATGATTCTACAACTCCCCCAACCCTGCCAACTTGCAATGTCACCTGTTGGGAACCAGGTATTCAGGAAGGGGTACTGACAGAGGATGTTGTACATCTAAACCATAGCACCCCCCTTTGTTTTCCCTCAGTATTTTAGGTCTCCACTAAAAAGTGGCCATATAGCAAACACAACTATGATTTTATATAAAACTGCTTGGTTTGTAATTATTTCCTTTCCTGTCTATAAAGGCAATGTGGAAAGTTTAGCATGGAAGTTGAATAACACTAATTACTCTGTGAACAAGTTGTAAAGCCATTGGTTGTTTCATTTTAATGATATAGACACAGTGGGAGCTTTGCAAAATGTTGTCTATATTTAATCATATCTTAAGTGGTTGGTTAGAGATTTTGGCTTAACAACTAACACGCTACATTTTTTTAAACCTATGATTATGGAAAAATGTTTCTATTTTACATTTTTGCAAAGAATGTTTGAAAGGATTAATGTTGCAAAATGGGAGATGATTTCTTTTTAAATAGTCCTCTCTGGTGAAATGAAACTTGCAGTTAAACAATTTATCTACATCTCTTAATTCTTCACTTTTTAAAAAACTAGTTTTTGGTTTTCCATCCTGTGGCATCACCAGAACACCGTTTCAAGCTCACAGTTTATGCCTCGTCGGTCACAAGTCTGTCAATGGTATCACTGTCAGAATAAGACTGTGTAGAGGAAGGTGTCCATTTAAAGGAGATTTTATATCAGCCATTACCAGATAACCAGCATTCCATCTCTGTTAACTTGAAGAGGAAAGTGTCTGCTTCTCAGGCTGAAAAGAAAAGTCATAACACTAGGTGTGGCCTGAGGAATCCAGTGGAAGAGTGGGAAGACAAATTGTAGGAACTGGAGTGGTCCAGGACACCAGGAGAACATGGTTTACAGAGTCAACTACGCAGGGCTCGTGGGGGCTCACAGAGACTGAAGCAACAATCAGAGACTGCATGAGTCTGTTCTAATTCTCTACATATATGTTATGGTTGTGTAGCTTCGAGTTTTTGTGGAACTCCTGATAGTGTAAGATAGAGTAAGGGTGTCTCAGACTCTTTTGCTTGCTCTAGGGACCCTTATCCTTCTACTGGGTTGCTATGTACAGCTGCGATATGAGGGTTTGTTCCTAGTTTTGTTGTAACTTGTTATGTCATGTTTGGTTGTTATCTCTGGGAGGGCTGCGTTTTTCTAAAGGGAAACAGAACAGAGTGGACCTGGGAGAGAGGGGAGATGATGGGGAGCTTGGAGGAGTGGAAGGAGGGGAAAGTACATTCAGGATGCATTGTATGAGCAAAGAATAAACAAAAAAAATAAAATAAAAGGAAGTTCCTAGCCATCCTACCAGCCTTGGTTCTGCTCTGACATACGTTGCTGAGCTACGCACTGTTTTCTGAGAGGACAGCCTGGGTCAATCTGCAGAGTATTTGCCCTTGGTGCCTTGTCAAACTCTCATGCCTCTTTTGCTAGCCTTTGAATTTTAATGTCGACTCCTGTTTATTTTACAGCTCCTTGAGTTGTCATTGGAGGCCACTGCCAGTCCCAGCGTTCATTTTAGACCGGCCATTCCATCTGTGCTCCACATTCCTTACATCATCAGATGGAAGCTGTGGCCAGTGTGTAGAAGTTGTAGACAATAAGCACATCCCTGCTTCCCTACAGTAGTGTTGGAAAGAACGAGCCTCTTTGCTTGTTCATATCCCTTCCCTTATTTTTAGTTGAAACATCACAGTTGTATATATTTTTGTGGTACATTGATCAGTTCTCTGTGTTTGGAGAACTTTCTTTATAAAACGCATTCTTCATAAAACACATAGTCAGTTGTTTATTAAGTTTAGTAATCCTGTAAATTAGACAGGTGATATGCTATTTTGACTTATGTCTTTGTTTCCAAGGTGAAGGGGATCAGTAAGGTTAGAATCATAGGCATGTTTAAGAAAAGCACTACTTTTTCTCCAAATCTTCTCAAATATCTAAGACTGAATGGCAAAGACACAGGAGAAAGTCACTGAAAATATTTTCAAAAAAATTCTTTCTAAAAAAATGTGGAATATAAAAAATCCTATTTAGGTACTGTCAATATTTGGAACTTGTGGGTTGGGATTAATCTGAGAGATAATTTTTTTTAATTAAGCAAACGACAAATCTGAGGCAATAAAAGAGGGATTAAATTCTGCATTAACAACTTATTTTTCTAGACAGCATAAATTATAACATAAGATAGTTACAACATTTCTATGACAATTATTTCATAACTGATTCTTTTGAGTCTATACTTCTAATGAATCACTCGTTTATTAATGTACCCAGTTTTTCTTTATTGACCAATGAGATCATAACCAAAATAGATGCATGGACCGAGTGATGATAGCATATAAGCGAATCTAAGTCACTGGGATGAGAGAAGCTTTAGTACTTTGCTGTACATCACCTGTCCCCAGTTGTGGTCAACATTTATGGCAATTTAGTAGAAGTAGAATTTAGGAAACCAGAGTGCACAGATCTTATCAAATGCTGTGGAAAATACTAACTGCAATTTCATCTCACCGATAACAAATATAGGCTAAGAATGGAAAATGATTTATCAAAAGTCAAGTGACTACTATGTGGCAGATTCATCAATTGAAATCACATTTGGTTCCGATTCCAAATTTTCTAGAGGGTTTCAGATTGCCCCCAACTGTAATTTATTGAAGCAAGAAATGAGTGTCAGTCATGATACTATTTCACAGAAGAAAGTCATTAAGCTATTAAATATTATGTGACAAAGGGGAATCCTCTGAGACAGGTCAATGCTGCTGTGGTTACATGTGTGTATCAAGTGGTATTATGGAAATGGCTACATCTGCCACAGCTAGACCCATGTTAAGATATAAGTTAACTTATATCTGAAAACCAATCAGCAGGTTTTTTTGTTTGTTTGCTTTGTTTGAAACAGGATTTCTTTGCGTAGCCTTGGATGTTCTGGAATTTTCTCTAGACCAGACTGGCCTCAAACTCACAAAGATCCACCTACATCTGACATCTGAGTGCTGGGATTAAAGGTGTACACCATTATCACCCAGCATTTTTATTCTGTGACAATTATTTATTTTTTTAACATTCTTTTTTTCTACTTACTCTCTGTTTCTTCCTGCTATTCTTTTAGTCACTCATCATTGTTTTGTTCTCTCTTCACTTGTTATCTTTATTGTTCCTATATTTTAGATACTATGAAAAACATTACTATAAAAGACAATAGAAATTCTGAAAAAAAATAACATTGCAATGCTAAGAATGTAGAAAGGCTGCCTGTGAAGATATGGTATTGGGATGTGGGCTGGAAGAGACAAGGTGAATGCTTTGTATAGAAAGTCCATGTTCTGAAGCAAAAGATAGACAAGCTGGAACGGTATCCTACAAAATATGTCAGAACTATGTTCAAACAGTGCCAAGGAGAATAGTGAAGAAACCATGAACCGGCTAAGTACTAGAGAGGGAGTGGTCTCCAATTCTCTGTGCTGCAAGTTCCTTTTGTGTAATTGAAAAGGAACCTCATAATTTTTGGCAAAATCCTGTGAATACCTCGCTAATCTGCTCTGTCAGAATGCAAGAAGGTAGAAACCTTTTCGTTTTCTTGAAACCAATAAAATAGTGAGAAATAGTTACACTCATGAGTAGATGTTAAATCTAGGGTACATTCGTGCCAAAAACATAGGGCACTTGGCAAGCTCAGACTAGGGTTGTTAAATATGAGAGCCTATTGCTGAATATTTATGATCTGCACCATTCCTGAAATGGCATAATTTGAGTGTCCTCCAACAGTTTACGGCAGGTATTTCTATACCAATCATGAACCTGCTGGCAGGTTTAACCAGAAGGTATGTCAGCACTATTTTTGCACTGATTCATTTTCAAGCTCTCTGAGTAGCATTTGTATGCATCTGAAATGAACAGTGTACAGAATAGATAGTAGAAAGTGCTATTTTTCCACTCTCAAGTCATTTTACCTGGAATTAGCTTTCTCTTTTGAGGAATATTCTACTTATACAACAAGATAAAACACTTAATCTTAAATAGTGCCCAAATTAATTTCTAACATTGAATCTCCTTAAGTTCTCTCTTTCTCTTTTATATGATCCAATCTTTAGTTTTGACTTATTGGGTGCCATAATCAGGAGGCAGGAGCATCAAGGTGTAATTTGGACTTATTTAATCCTGTTCTCTTGTTTCTTGCCGAAAAGGAAATGAACTTGGGGCTAGGGAGCTGGCTTAGTGTTTAAATGTAATTCCTGGTCTCGCAGAGGATCCAGGTTCAATTCTTAGCATCCATGTAGCTGCTCACGACTGTCTGTAAGTCCAGCTTCAGGTGATCAGTGCTCTCTTCTGAGCTCTGCAGGCACCAGGACACTCGCAGCATCCAACCATTTATGCCAACAAAATATCCGCACACATGGAAAACAAATCTAAAAAAATAAATCAATTTTTTATTTAGCGTGTTTCTAACATGTCCCTCCCAACTTTTACTTTCCCAAATGAAAGTCCCCCCTAAGTAAAGTGTGTATTAAGATGACAGACTTAATCTTCACAAGTTACTAGCTATTGTGCTTGGTCAAGTTTCTGAAATCTTCCCACCTCAATCACCTTGCATAGGAACAGAATCAATAGTACCCTACTAAGAAGATCAGCAGAGGAATTGCTGAACACAGTGTTAGCCATGCTAAGAGCAGTACTTCAGGGACAGATCTGACTGCCTTTATCCCAGAAGTCACCTCTCCTGTGCAAATTAGCCCTTCATATCCTGTCATGGGAGCAAAATGGAATTTCATGGTTTTTTAACTTCAATCCTGTTAAGGTAAGTTAAGTGCATATTATAAAATAAAACCCTTTCCAATAATCTTTTTAGTAAGTCACTTTTATTACACTTATTTGCTTGTTTGTATATTTATTTATTATTTATTGTGTATGTGACCTGCACGTGACAGAGGTCAGAGTATAACTTGTAGCTTTCACCATGTGGGCTTCAGGGATCAAGATCAGGCTATTGTGCTTGATGACAGGTGCCTTTACCCACTAAGACATCACGCCAGCCCATATCCCAGTAATGTTTTCAAGGACAGTCAACACCTAATGCCCAGCTTGAAAGGATCCTCGGAAATATGTAAAGGATAACACTAGGGCCACTGAGAAGAAGACTCATGCTTGTAGAGTTGTGTCTTTCACCCCAACATGCCCCTTTGGATATATATGTGTGTGTGTGTATACACATATATACATACATACACATATATATACATATGTATATATATGATGCTATGATGCCAGGATTCCATTTCATTCCAAAGACATAAACATATTCTTTTCAGCCCATTCTTTATGTCTTTGATACCAAAAATCTCCCATTTATTTGATGTTGCTTGAGTAGCTGATTAAACCTGAAAAACCGTTTCACTGGTTTCCTACATTTTAAGTAGATATTGCCCAGTTTTGGGGGTGTAAATTCAGAAGAAAGTAACTTGCTGCTACTTACTGTGACTTCTTATAGATCTTATATTTTCAATATAAATTTCAGAGCACTTCAACATCTGGGAGGCTTTATTGCACCGTGGCCCAAACACATATGCTATTTGTTAGCAATGCCACTTAGTATTCACTTCCAAAATGCCTCTCATACAGATATGGAAGTGACTAAAATATGTTTTATATGAGTTTCAGGAGTCAACATGAAATGGGGTCAATTTTCTTCTGTCCTTTAGAGCCAGAAATGAAGCTATTAGGTTACTGGTGGGTGGCATAGCTCTTGATAGCTTAATGTTTCCATGGACCTGTCTAAGCATGGCACTATATTAGTTGCTTTTCTATAGCTGTGTTTATGTGGGTTTAAGATTCCAGAGGGAGTGTTCCTAATGGTGGGGAGGCATGACAGTATCCACCTGGAGTAGAAATCAGAGCGATTGCATCTTCAACCATAACCACGAATCAGAAAAAGTGAATTGAGGAAGGGCAAAGTTAGAACTCTCAAAGGCTCCCCGCTCCCCCAACAGTTCTCCACCTCTTAAAGGTTCCATAACCTTCCCAAACGGCATGACCAACCTGGAATGAAATGTTCAAATACATGAGACCATGGGGAACGTGTCTAATTTGTACAACCATAGGCCCTGAGGAGGAAAGAGAGTGTGAGAGGTATGTTAGTGGGTAATAAATACAGGGTGCTGATAAGGGAACATGTGGATCCTCTGGACAAATTACAGAGTAGCAAAAAATGAATAAAGTGTACCTGCTATTTCCTTTTGCCCCTCAATCCAAATTTTGACTTCCTGCTTCACTTTATTACACGCTGTTTGTTCTTCTTCTGCACACATCTAGCAGTCTGTGGAATATAGAGCTATCACAGTTCATAAGAGCTTCCCCAGAAATATTGGAAGCTCTGCAACTGGTGTTAGGAAAGAAGAGACACTAACTTTGATCTAATAGTGACTGAAATTCTTTTCTAACCTGAGCTAATAGGAATGAGCTGCAGATGGATGGAGAAGCCTGGGCTTCAATCAGACAGGTTTTATGAAAGACTCCGAAGGACGGGAAAGGGCAGATGAACCTTGACATGTAATAATCACAGTTCTAGGTGGTCTGCGTCAGTTTGATGTAGGACTTCAGCCAAAGTCAAGGTTGAACTCAAAGACTTGGCAAGAACTCAGTGCATTTATATTCTAACTGTAAATCTTAACCTTAAAAGTCAGCACTGTCCTCCACAGATTCACATTTGTTTTAATGTAAAATGTACAAACGTTCTGTCATAGTTATGAAAGCAGAACATTGCATGTCTATATCATAAAACAAGTACAACAGAAGTCTTAAAGAATCATACTATTTATTATATATTTACCTAAAAGTAACACACACATTATACGTATGAATGTATTATACATGTGATATCTACCTACCAATATCTATCTATCTATCTATCTATCTATCTATCTATCTATCTATCTATCTATCTATCTATCTATCTATCTTTTTTGTCTGTCTGCCTGCCTGCTTGCCTGTCTATCATCTGTCTGTCTGTCTGTCTGTCTGTCTAGCATCTCTCTATCTTTATAAGGAAATATATTTTCTTGGTCTAAGATTGAGGCCCTAGTGGGATTACTTCCTTCCATGTTACCATATGTATTGGCATTCTTCTCATCCAGGTCTTGTTTAGACAGCCATGTTGATGATCTTTCATGGATGTAGTTTCTTAGACATTTCTAGAAAATTTCATGATTTCACTTGTGTTTACAGATGAATATTACATAGGATATATGTATCATATTTCCATTCTTCAGTTGAAGGACATTTAGGTTGTTTACATTTCTTGACTATTATGTAAACATGGCTGAGTAATTGTCTGCGGTGTAAGATGTCAAGTCATTTGGGCACATTCTGAGAAGTGTCATAGATGTCTCATACAGTACATTTATTTAAAGCTTTTTGTCGGCTCTTCACACTGACTTCCATAGTGGCTGACCTAGTTTGCAATCCCACCAATGGTGAATGAAAGTTACCACCTTTCAACTATATCCTCTCCTGCATTTGTAATCAGTTATTTTGTTGAATTTTGCTGTCCTGAGTGGGATAAGATATGCTTTGATTTATATTTCCCTAGTTGCTAGGGACAATTGACATTATTTGAGACATTCCTTGGCCATTTTTATTTTGTCATTTGAGAATCTCTGCTGAAATTGCTAGCCCATCTTTTTAAATGGATTGTTTGCTTTTCTTTTCCTTTTCTGATTTGCTGATTTTTTGAATCCTTAAACACTCGAGATATAAATGATATTGATATATGTTCATGAGTGCATTGCTCATTTGTTGATTTGTGGATTGATCTATGGTTGATAAAGGTTTTCTTAAATTCTGTATGTTATCTTTGCCCAACTTATGTCTTTTGATGACCAGGTGGTTAGGTATATGTTGGCTTTTGGTTGCCCTCCTCTGTGTTTCCCGATAGAGTGAGTGTTATGTGCAAGATGTCTTTGTGATGTGATGAGGCTCCATAGTAGAAGATTCCTATGTGGAACATTTATTGTCACCACCTGAAATTCTTCACAACATTTGAAGAGGCTTTGACTTCCTGTTTTGTGGCTGTCCAGCGTTCAGACCTATTGCCTCTGTTTTCCCTCTGGTGCCCCCACCGCTTATTATTACAAAACAGAAATTTGACAGTATGTCTGTAGAGAGTCCATGAGAGTTAAAGTCACTTAAATCATTCTGACTTAAGTTTGAGTTCATTTGGCCAACATGATGTTTAAACATTTGAGAATGACAACAAGGGTAATGCAAGTTTCAGTTGTTATCAAAAGTTTGTAACTTTCTGAGCAGAAAGGCTGTGCGGGACAGCATGGCACCTTGATTGATAGCAGGCACTATTTACACCAGCACCTTGCTCAAGGTAGTTTTGCTGAAATTCATATTTTGGTTCCTGGAATGCAAGTAAAATACATGATGACAACAAAGGGGGAATTGCAGTGAAAACCAGATTTTGGTACTGTTTTTCTGTAATATGGTAATTCTCCCTTAATTGTGGTGTTTGTGATTCTCTGGAGGAAAAGAGAACCAGAGAACGTGTCAAGCTGAGTAACTTTTCTCAAATAAATAGCCAGTGCTATCCATCTCTCCCATCACGATGAGCTGCCAGAGAATACTAATGGCTGAGCGTCCCGCATCATTGATCTTCATCAGGCGAGTGTATTATCCCGAGTGCAAAGCTGCGAGGTCTCGCTTCTCCCTACACGCTTCTGCTTCCACTTTCTCTAGCCCACAACTTTCATTTTAACCTTTGAGTCATTAATCAAGGCAGTGACCTTGACTATGAAAATCTAAATTTGGTGGGTAAATGAAATGGAAATCTGCAGAGGCATAGCTCCCAGAAGCCAGAGACGATGTGATTTTAGGAGACTGTATGTCTGAGCAGAAGCTAGCCTTGGAGGAAGGCTAGCTAGTCCACTGTAAAGAGGAAGCATCAAGCACCTGCAGAGGAAACAGTTTCATGCTCCACCCAAGGGTAGGATTTAGAAAATTAGTATTAGTTGTAAATTCATTTTATTATCTCAGTTTTAAGAATGACTGATTATAATGATCCCCACAATGTGAAATGACACCCCGCTTCTCCCATCTCTCCTCATTCTGGCAACAGGTTTCTGCTGTGTGCAGTGCAGTGGTAAGGTTCAGATAGATGTAGATTTTAATTCCTGAGAGCCCCAACTGATTCAGGCCAGTGACAGGGACTTTCCAGGGGACACTGCGAGCAACTTTCTACCTGAACCCCTGTCATTCGGCAAATTCTCCCAAAAAGAGTTAATGGCTATGAAAGAGGCTATTTGCTGTGTAAACATACGTCATGTATCCTTGTGGCCTATCTATCATTCAACATGCCAGCTGCCGCAAATCTATCTCATAAGGAAACTCTGGGCAACCAGTGAAGTTGGCTAGTTTTTAATCTATGTTTCAATTTATTTATTTTTTGGAATTATGATTAATAAATGGGTTATTTATTTAAAGGGAAAACTTATAGATCACTGTCCTAGACAGAAGCCCTCTGCGCAACCAGGAACAGAGTCTAGTAGCCCGAAGCGGAGCGGGAAGCAAGAGAGAGAGAGCAGGGCTACCACTGCTTTTCCCCCCCTTTTTTAAAAAAAATTACTGCCTTATAAATAATACCATTCAAAATTTCCACTTCTTCCCCACCTCCGATTTTCCTCCAGCTCCCCCTTTCCTCCCCCCTCCAGTCCTAAGAGAGGGCAGGGTACCCTGCCCTGCGGGAAGTCCAAGGCCCTCCCCCCTCCATCCAGGCCTAGGAAGGTGTGCATCCAAATAGACTAGGATCCCAAAAAGCCAGACAAATTCCAGTGCTATTATCATTGGCTTCTCTGTCTGCCCCAATTGTCAGCCACATTCAGAGGGTCCAGTTTGATCCCATGCTCATTCAATCCCAGTCCAGCTGGATTTGGTGAGCTCCCATTAGATCAGGCACACTGTCTCAGTGGGTGAACCAACCCTTCGGGGTCTCGACTTCCTTGCTCATATTCTCTCTCCTTCTGCTCTTCAACTGGACCTTGGGAGCTCATTTCAGTGCTCTGATGTGGGTCTCTGTCTCTATCTCCATCTGTCTCCGGATAAACGTTCTATGGTGATATTCAAGATAGTCATCAGTCTGACTATGGGACAAGGCTAGTTCAGGCACCCTCTCCTCCACTGCCCAGGGTCCTAGCTGGGGAGATCCCCGTGGACACCTGGGAACCCCTCTAGAGCCAAGCCTCTTGCCAACCCTTAATTAAGATATCTTCTTCCCTGCTACCATATCTGTCCTTCCTCTCAACCATCCCACTCCCCCAAGCTCTCCCCAACCCTCCCCTTCTCCCTTCTCTTTCCTCCTCTCCCCTTCCCCCCACCCCATCCTCAATTTAATTTCAACACATCTCTTGTCCAAAATCCTTACCTTACTAGTCTTCTCTAAAGACTGGCAGAGGTAGCATGCACAGAAGTGCCCCACAATGTCAGAAACGGGAGCACATGGGGCTACCTGTGATTTGGAAGGCTGTAGAACATTCACCTATCCTCAGCGATAGCTTCTATAGCATTCACAGGAGACACAGCATACTTGACTTCATCAGAACTGTCCCATTGTACAGAGAGTCCTCAATGCTCTATTTTATGACATTGTGCTTTTGAGTGAAAGTTATAGTATCACTAATAGGAGGCATAGAACAGAACTCCTTCCCCAATTGTCAAAGATATGCCCATAAAGCCCTTTGTTAGAAAACTCAAGGTTGAAGAGGTTGTATGCATTATGGGAGAATGGGTAAGACAGAAAGTCATAACTCCTTTAAAAACAGTTTGATGTTCATTGAATTGACAATGGCACACTAAATAGAGGTTATCAGTAGCAATCCACATTCCTACGATTGGTGCTATTGCATATTAGAAACTAAACACAACTTTACTGTCATTTGTTCTCTGTGTCATCTACCTGGAGAACCCGTGGAAACAATGGCTTAATCAATACATTGATGAGGTGCTTCATTGTGTGCCATCCTTGACGCCTTTCTCATAATGTTCTCCACTATATATAAATGTCAAATGCCACAATGAGCACTGGTGTCCAAATTGCTGTTCAGGATTCTAATTTCGTTTTTCAGATCTGCCCCTAAGTCTTCCAGTAATTCTTTCGCTTTTTACTTTGGCAGATTCTCATTTTATCTTTATGCCAATAGTGACTTGATTTAAAATGTCAATTTCTTCACCTCCATGCCAATACTCTCTTTTTTTTGTTTTACTTTGTTATTGGTAGTGATCATCCCAATATGTATAGAATAATAAGTCCAGGGGCTGGAGAGATGGCTCAGTGGTTAAGAGCATTGACTGCTCTTCCGGAGGTCCTGAGTTCAATTCCCAGCAACCATATGGTGGCTCACAACCACCGGTAATAAAATCTGGTGCCAACCAACCTCTGTCTGCAGGGACACATGCAGACAGACCATTGTATACATAATAAAAAAATAAATCTAATAATAATAATAATAAGTCCATAAAATCACTACCAAAACCAATGCAACAAATGTTTTATTTTGTTTTGTTAAAAAACTTTAGTTTTAGGTCTTATGTTCTGTTTTCTAGCATCGTGTGTGTGTGTGTGTGTATGTGTGCAATCATATATGTCTTCACTGTATATACATAACATTTCTCTCTCTCTCTCAAACACACACAAATGTATGTATGGTATAATGAAAAAAATCCACATTAATCCTCTTGGGTGTAATTTTCCCAGTTATTTTTCAGAACCCATTGTTGTCAAGACCATTTTTTTTCTCATTGTGTGGCGTTGATACCCATTTGTAGTAATATATATGTATTGATGATCTTTTTGTTCTGTCTCATTTGCTTAGATATTGTTTTTATGATCATGGATACTATTTTATTCTGAGTAGCACCATAATATACTATGAAATTAGGAAAAGTGCAGCTTCCTTATTTGCTGTTGCTTTCCTAAAGCAAAATTTATAATTTAGATGCCTTTGAGATTCACCTAAATTTTAGGATTACAAAAAGCACAATGCAAACTAAGTTACAAAGAATTTCATTAGCTGGAATGTCATTTACTTTGAATACTGTGGCTACTTTTAGAGAACTAACTTTCCAAAGTCACAAGCTACCATCCATTTATTTATGTCCTTTTTAATTTTTAGCATTGTTTGTAGCTCTCACTTTGAGTCCATGTCTACTTGGTTACAGTTATTCTAAAGAATTTCATTTATTTCTTGATGACATATTAAGGGATCACTTTCTTAATTACCTCTTAAGTATGTTTTATCCTATGAAGTTGTTGAATATATTTAATAATATACCTAATGCTCTTTCTGTGTCAACTGAAATGATAGCCATGTGACTTTTGCTCTCAGTTGTGTTCCTTGGGTGTATTAACTGATTGATTTTCACACACACACACACACACACACACACACACACACACACACACACGCACACACACACACACACAATTCCCACTCTGTTCGGATGTATAATAATTTTGAGCTGTGGAGTTTTTGCATTGATATTCATTAGGGATACTTGTCATTTTCTCTTTTTAGGGCTTCTTTGGTTAGCTTTGAGGGTTGGATAAGGCTAGCTTCCTATGCCTGGTTTGGGCTTGGTGTTAATTCTCTCTATGTTCTTCAATGAAGTCATAAGATACTGGCATCCTTTTATTGAGCAGCTACTGACTACAGACAAGGTCAATTCTCTTTTTTGCTGGTGAATCTAATTGGAGGTTTACTTTTTTCCTGATTCAATCTTACCGTTTTTTATCTTTGAGCACATGTAGACTAGTTTCTTTTAGTGTTTAATCAATAATTTTTCTTCTAGCTCTTTATGGAAAGTTCATTAAGTTTACATAGATGAGAAAGAATTCCATTAGAAACCACATCAAAGCATGTCTCATAGTATAAAATACTAGGTGAACTTTGATTTTAATGATGAAGTGGAAAAATTCCAAACATTCTAACTGTTGGCAATAGGTAAAATCGTAATTATTTCTTTTCATTTAATGGGGCAAAAAATACCCATGCATAATAGCACCATTGACTTAATATGACTTTTCTACTCAAGATTGCAAAGTTATTTGGCAATGCATAGGTTTAATAAAATTGTGACCCACTACTTTTATCTTTTATCACCCACTCCCACACTCCAGGTCAAAATTTAGTTCTCTTTTCAAGCTGTATTCCTCAAACACAGACCCTCTGAAGACCAGCATAATCTTTTTACTGTAATTTTTAATTGCTATCTTAAATTGCATGTGTTTTATATAAAATATCAAGTAAATGTGAGCACAAATTGTACAAATGTGTGTGACCTCCATTTACTTTTCACAATCTGCTCAAGATTCAATTGTCACGAGATGTACATGGCTAATCCATCTGCACCCAGGTACTTTCACAATTCCATAATGTACAACCATGCATCACCTGGTCACTCTGCTGCACACAAATGCACCTTCAAAATTGCCTTCTGCAACGGCCACAGACAACATCCTCTCTATCTCCATTCTTGGTCTGTAATAATTGGTGTTGACCAGTCCCTATTTCTCCAATCCCAGATTGGAATTCTTTTTAAAATTTAAAAATAACATGGTTAATAAAAGAGACAGAGCAACAGAAAAAAAAAAAACCCTAGACTGCTCTAAGTAAATGTGGAGCTGTGGATATACTGTTTAAAACTTAAAGACTGCTTTGAGTCACATATTTATTATTGAGTTTAGAACTCCTTGCTTCCAGTATCTATCCAATGAAAATGCTTACAGTGAGGATTCAGGGCTTGTGGGGATTGTCAATGGGGAAAAAATTCAACTGTGACACAAGACAGTTCCCAGATCTCAGATCTCCCATCTTCTCTACGCTGATCCTTCCTTCTCCTTCCCTTTTTGTATCCACATGGGCTCTGATTACGTTGCATATTCCCCATGCACTGTGATAGGATATGTCTGAGACATGCACAGCTGCCCAGCTTCCACATTTGTACATGATTTTGTATCGCACACATAAGCACAAACAGAGTTGCTTGCTTATGTGTCTTCACAGGGGCTTGTTGTCTCATCTCCCTGATTGGAATTGAAGGGAGATTAACAGAGATGTTGGATACAATGAATCAGTCAGATAAACATGACTTCTTTACAGAGTTTATCTTTTTCCTTGATAGACTGTGAATTTTTAAAGGAACCAAGACTTTTATATTTCTCAGAATCTCATCCCCAAACTGTATACCTTTTACTGAATCTTTCATAAGAACCACTAGAATACCTTCACCATACAAAAGGAACCTGATAGGGCATTCTTTCCTTACTAATCAAGAAACTGATTTAGCTATATTTGCCAAAAGCCAATAATTATCCTGCCTAGAGGATTTAACTTATTATGTCTTTATTTGCTGCAGCACAGGGCTTTCCTGTGATGTTCAGGAACAAAACACTCACACGTGCTTAAAGGGTGAAAAGAAGCACGTGCAGTGTTATCATTTCTCTTCTTTTCACTGCTAATTTATAGACCCAATCTTCATCATATGTCTATACACATGACTAATGATTTCCTTGTTATCCTTTAACGTGCTGTTAAGAAGTAGATAAGGCATTGATTTTCTTGTTTCATGAGAAAAGGCCCACAGTGATCATTCACAGCAGACATGTGAATGGCACTGTAGATGGAATGCAGCAGACACAATGACTGTGTTTTTTTCTCCATCCCTTGTAGTGAGCCTGTGCCTTTTGGTTTACCCTCCACATCTTACCCAATCAATTCATAACTTACCATGTACGGTTCATTAAGTTAACTTTGGTTTCTTTGCCTCTTCCCATTGGTGATGCCATCCAGAGAGCTCTGATTACCAGGACAACTTAGCACTATGGCCGGTGCTGACTCTTTCTGTTCTCATGCCCCCTCACGAGGAGCTTCTACGTTTCAGCTGTGCCAGAAAATTAGTTCAGTAGGTGACGGGGGAGCTGAGTTCTCATTTTAAGCATTCATTTATGTCAATCTGTCACCAGGATTGGAAAGGAAGGTTGTGAATCATCCTGAAGTCCAGGAGGAATTTTATTTTTTATTGTACTCATTCTCAGATAGATCTGACACAAGGTCACAGAGGTTGATTTAAGGGTCAGGCTTCCTGGAAGACATTCAACTGTTGTCCTCATTTTTTCTGTACACACACACACACACACACACACACACACACACACACACACACACACACACACACACTTATTGGCATGCCTTCTACCAGAAGTCATTTCTTTCTCCTGTCTAAAATTTAATTCACTTTAGCTATAAAATCTTCAAGACAGATATTTGACTGATAATGCCTGTTGACAGAGGTTTCTGACCCACCTGGTCCTGCAGCCATTTAGTCCCAAAGAAATACACACGGAGATCTATATTAATTAAAAACTGGTTGGCCTATTAGCTCAGGATTCTTATTAACTAATTTCTACATATTAACCCATAATGCTTGTCTGTGTTAGCCACAAGGCTCAGCACCTTTCATCGGTGAGGCATTCTCATCTTGCTTGCTCTGTGTCTGAGTGACGACTGTGTCAACCCCAGACTGAGCTTTCCTCTTCCCAGAATTCTACTGTTCTCATTGCCCTGCCTCTACTTCCTGCCTGGTCACCCTGCCTATACTTCTTTCTGCCTGGCTACTGGCCAATCAACATTTTATTAAACAAGTACAAGAAACAAATCTTTACAGGGTAAAACCATTGTCCCATAGCACTCCCCCCCTTTTTTAAAATAAGAACTCTGAATGGAATCTCCCTTGTTTAGCTTTCTTTCCTGAACATTATCCATACAAATTGTAACCAACACTCTAAACAAAGAAAAACATCAATAATCCATTTTTTTTTTGGAATGCAGGCATAGTTTTCCTGGCTATTTCCTGCTGATTGTGGGTGCTGATAATTTTATGGGGAGCTAAATAAAATTTTGAATTATGGCCAAGTCCTGAATGGAGTATTCTGTGAGGCTTGATCATCAGTCAGCATTCTTGAAACTGTGCTGGATGCAGAACTCAGACATCTGGGCCATCTTTCTAACTGGAGATTTTTCGGGTGGTCTTTCTTGACCAAACCTGATTTTTCTTAACTCAGATTAAATCCACAGCTTCTCATTTCCTGTGGAAACAAAAGCAAAACCAACCTCTTCTCCAAAGTAACATATCTTTTGACTTATATTTTAAGTTGTTCTTGTTTAATAAGATGCTGATTGGCCAGTAGCCAGGTATAAAGTATAGGAGGGGCAACCAGGCAGGAAGTAGAGGTAGGGCAATGAGAACAGTAGAATTCTAGGAAGAAGAAAGCTCAGTCTGAGGTTGACACAGTCGTTACTCAGACACAGAGGAAGCAAGATGAGAATGCCTCACTGATAAAAGGTACTGAGCCATGTGGCTAACACAGACAAGAATTATGGGCTAAGATGTAGAAATTAGTTAATAAGAAGCCTGAGCTAATAGGCCAACCAGTTTTTAATTAATGTAGATCTCTGTATGTTTATTCGGGACTGAACTGCTGTGCTACTGGGCAGAACAGAAACCTCTGTCAACAAATGCCAACTCTGAAGGATTTAGTAAAGAGATATTTGACTAAAAGCTACATCAAGTAGCAGAAACTTTGTAGAAATTTCAATTAATTTTATACTTGCAGACACTAAATAAAAGCACAATTATATCTATCTTGATCACCAAACTACCAAGGCAAAACAGCAAACTCTAGAGAATAAGAATGTTGTGGCTAGAGTGATGTTATTTATTTTAATTCATTAGTTTTTCAAACCATATTCAACTAGATTAAATCATACCAAAACAGATCCAACCAGAATAAACCAGCTCGAAGCAGATTAGACTAGATCTAAATAGAATATATGGAACACAACCAAAGTGCATCACACCCAGACACATTCAACCTGATTAAACCAGACCAAATAAGAACACAACAGACTCAAACACATCAAAGTGGATTAAACTAATACAAAAGCAACCGAACCAGATTAAACTAGATCAAACCAATTTAAACAAGTTCAAACCAAATCAAACCAGATCAAACCAGACAAGATTTTGAGTTCTTTGAGTCTTCAAAAGCATGTAGACTTCTATTCGGAGTTAGGAATGCTAATCAGTAGGGTGAAGCTTCTGGTTGGACCATGATGATTTCTCCATGTTCTGTGACATGAGTAAGCAGTGTCTTTGACAATAGGACCTTACCACTAGGTTTTGGAGAATAACCAAAAAATAGCCTTGTCAATAACCTGTGATGTTTAGATTGGTCCTATGACAACCCTTTGGCCAATGACTGAATGAGTTGTAACCCCTTTCCTGCCACTGGAAACTTTACTCAGTGGCATAAGAAGTCTAATTGTGGTACTTTCTTTCCCTTATTATATGGTGACTCTATGTAGATTCCTTTCATACACACACACAGACATACACATGCACACACAAACACACACACATATATATACATACATACACACAAACTCACATATATGGGAGCTTTGACATGAGAAGTCTTGAAGTCTTCTATGTGGTTTTTCAAAAAAGCTTTTAGTATTCATGTTAGTTGCCCCTCCCCCAAATCTTTCCTTTACCTCAACTTCCTATCCATCTCCCCATTGAATCCTTTTATTCTAGTTTTCCCATTATCACTTTATAACATTATATTCTTTTTCACATTCCTTGGAAGATCTGCTTCTCCCTTCTTTTCCCTAACTAGTTACCTAAACTCTGCAGTTATTCAATTGAAACGCACACATCTAAGTCTTAAAATCTAATACACACACATAACAGAGGGCAGGGAATGTTTGTCTTTCTGGGTCTGTATTACCTCACTCAGGGTAATCATTTCTAGCTCCAATGATTTACCTACAAATTTCATATTTTTTTTCAAGACAGGGTTTCTCTGTGCAACAGCCCTGGCTATCCTGGAACTCACTCTGTAGACCAGACTGGCCTCAAACTCACAGAAATCTGCCTGCCCCTGCCTCCTGAATACTGGGAATAAAGGCATGCACCACCACTCCTGGCTCATAATTTCATAACATCTGAATAATATTTTACTATGTAAATGTATCCCCTGCTCATTATTAATTCTTCAGGTATGGGCATCAGGCTGTTTCCAATTTCTGCAATTATGAATAGAGCAGCAATGAACATGAATGAGTAAGTATTTTATAGTAAGATGTAGAGTCCTTTTGGTATGTGCCTAAGAATGGTTTAGTTGCACTGTATGGTAGATCCATTTTCAACTTACAGAGGAACCGCCACACTGATTTTCATAGTGTACAAGTTTTCACTCCCACCACAAATGAAAAGTGCTTCTTTTTCCCTGCATCCTTATCAGTATGTGCAGTCATTTGTTTCATTGGCCTTTGCCATTCTGACTGGGAGAAGATGAAATCTCAAAGTAGTTTTAATTTGTGTTTCCCTAATGGCTAAGGATTTTGAACATTTTTAAGTGTTTCTCAGCTATTCATGTTTTATCTCTTGAGAACTCTCTGTTTGCATCTATATCCCATTTTTATTTGGGCTATTGTTTCCTTGACATTCAATTTTTTATTTCTTTATATAGTCTAGATATATACTCTCTATCATATACATAATAAAGGTTTTATTCTATATACCCTGCATCAGATATATATTCTCATTCTGCAGGCTGTTGCCTAGTTTGAATCCTTGTATCCTTTTCTGTACAGAATATTTTTAGTTTCATGAGGTCTCATTTATTAATTCTTGTATTAATGCCTATGCTGTTGCTCTTCTGTTCAGGAAACCCCTTTTTATGTGTGTATGTTCAAGCCTATTCCCTACATTCTGTTCTATCATATTAAGAGTAGCTGGTCTTACATTGGAGACCTTTTCTTCCATTTAGTGTTGAACTTTTGTGTAGGGTGATAGATACTGTTTCCATTCTTCTACATTCAGCCATCAAGTTTGACAAGCAATATTTGTGGAAGAGTCTTTCTTTTTCCAGAGTATGATTTGGGCTTTTTTTTGGTCAAGATTATGTTTTTATCCATTTGTTTGTAGAATTAAATCTGGGTCATCAGTTTGATTCAATTGATCAACATGTCTGTTTTTATGCCCTTATTTTGCTATCTTTATTACTATAGCTCTGTAATACAGGTTAAAATCTTGGATTGTAATATCTCCAGCAATTCTCTAATTATCCAGGATTGTTTTTGTTATCCTGTTTTTGTGTAGTGAGTAAATGTGTGTTTGTGTGTGTTAATATGAAGTTTGAAGATTTTTATCAGTTTCTGTGAAGAGTTATGTGGAAATTTTGATATGAGTTGTGCTGGATTTGTAGATTGATTTTGATAAATTGGCCAAATCCACAATTTTAATCCCACCAGTTTCTTTCTTCTTAAAGTTGTTATCACTCAAGTCTTTAACTTGTTTGATTAGAGTTAACCCAAGTGTTGTGGTCCCCCCCACCCAGTTACAAAAGGTATTGTTTTTCTGATTTCTTTCTCAGTCTAGTTGTCACTTATATAGAATAAAGCTACTGGACCCTGTGCTGGGGCAGAACGACTTCTTCCTTGCCCTCTGTCATCTTTGCCTTCAAATGGCAGGCTCTCTCTACTGGCAAGAGCTACCATACTGCTTTTGTCTTGACCTTCTAAGGTGCTCATGAAAACCTTGAGGCCCAGACTGGTGGAGGCTGAGGCTGTTATCAGTCCTGTTTCTAACCCTTGGGCTCTGTTTGTTGTTGGTGCTGTGTAAAGCATTGTGTGACCTTTGCTCTTGGGAGGTTGCAGGCATGAGAGAAAGGGGTAAATACTGTAAAGTGCACACTTCATAGAGTAGGGGCACTGGCCTCATGCTAGTTGCAAGTCTGGCAGGCGAGCACTGGATAGGTGTGGGTTTTCCAACTCTCTTCTAAAAAATCAATCCTACCAGGCAGTGACCTGGATTTGGGCCTGGCTTCTCCCTGAACGCCATGTAAACTCAAGGTATCCTGAAGCTTGCCTACACTACAGACCTCCCTGCAATCCCAACAGGCAGAGACTGAAGCATGTGTACCACAGGTGCCTCTGATGACTCTAGGTAGCCTCAATCCTTTGGAACGCACTTTCCTGAGCCCATCAATGTTCAATGGTAACCCTCTGTGGCAGGAGTATATTTTATTTTAGAGAGGGAGGGAGTCTCCAAAACAGCTGACGAATCCTAAGAAGGCTGAAATTACAAATTACTCATGGCCTGGGAAGCTGTGAGGAAAGGTAACAACGCATGACTTTTCCCAAGCGTAGAATTTGGTATTTTCTTTCACTATGGACCTGCAGAAGTTTATGCCAATTGAATGAGCTCACATCCAGGAATTCACTTTGCCTATGTCTACTTTCTGATGCAAGATCTGGCCCAAAATCATGCTTCCTTCATGCTATCTCCCTATTTGGAACATTCCACGACCTCTTTTACAAGTTTAAGTCTTTGATCTTTATCTTGGCCCCAGAAATTCAACAGTCAGAACTTTCTCAACCAACCTGCTCACTCCATTGTTTCTTCTTACTCAAAGAACAACTATTGTGAAGCACACTGATCTTTAGTATTTAGTTTTTTCCTTTTGAACACCCTGTTCCCTACTTGGGTTGCATAATAACACTGTTAAATATGAGCACTTCTGAGTTTTACATGTTTCACAGTAAGAATGTGTTTTTATTGTCTATCTTAGATACCAAGGAAATCAAGCTGCAGAAATTTTTTGAACATAGTACTATTTGACTTTTTCTCATATTCCATGTTTTTAAAAAATATAGTCTATACCAGGTGGAGGAGTGCCAACAGCCACCCAGAATAGATTCATTTAAGTGTGACAGGTAAATTTCCACTGTGCTTCAAGGCAGTTGGCTCAGTTACCAGATAGCTAAAGTCAAAGAAAAGTCTCTTCTTGTGGTCAGTCTTTCTTTGGAATGCCAGCTCCCTAATAATGATGACATGGAGACATTTTATTCAGTATGAAAGCTTGGCCTTAGCTTACGTTTGTTCCCAGTTAGCAATTATAAGCTAAATTAACCCACTTATATTAGTCTATACCTACCATGTGGTGTTATCTCTCCTTCATACTGTATGTTGGTTTGCAAATCTACCACCTCAGAATCTTCTTAGAGTTTCTGTCTCTCCCTGGAAGTCCTGTCTATCTTTTCTTGCTTAGTTATTGGCCATGCAGGTCTTTACTAAACCAATCAGAAGGTGACTTAGGCAGGTGGGGTAAAACAGAGACACATCTTCACAATGTGATCAAATATCCTGCAACATATTACTGAACATCATGCTTTCTGATTAGAAGTCCTAAGCAAATTTTTTCCTGTCCTGGTTAGATTTTGTCAACTTGACACAAGCTAGGGTCTTTTGGATGAGGAACCTCAATTGAGAAAATGCCTCTATCAGATTGGCCTGTATGCTCATCTGTAGGGCATTTTCTTGATTGTTGATCAGCAAACGAGGGCCCAGCCCACTATGAGTTTTGGTTATCTGAAAAACAAAACAAAACAAAAAACAAACTAGTAAGCAGTCTTATCACAAACTCTGCTTCCATTCGTGCATCTAGGTTCTTTCCTGGACCTCCTGACTAGGGCTCTCCTAAGGATACACTGTTGAGTATATGCCAAAAGAAACCATTTCAGACTCAAATTGTTTTTGATCAGTGTTTCATCGTAGTAGCAGAAAACTAAATAATGAACCCCTTAATAATAAAGAATTATCATCATAACTTTCTTAGTTCAGTTTTGAAATAGCTGAATGCTCTATCGTTTTCTCATGAAATATGATCTAATATCTATAATGCACCTATTTAACTAGACACAATTAATAACAACGAAGATATCAGGTAACATGGATTGAGTGTATACTGTGTGCTGTGGGCCTGCAAATGACTTCTCATGTTTTATCTTACTGAGTCTTTGGTGCCCTGTTCTGAGGATCTAGCCACCAAGCATGCTTGCACCAATGTCTGCACTTGTCAATGTGTTTTTTTTTCTGAATACAAGGAGCAAGAAAGTAGAGGATGAGGTTCCATCTTTTCTATAGCCTCATTCCTCAAGATAGGGTTTTAGTTGTAGCAAGGAAGCCACTTGTAGGTTCCTGGCCACTTAGCCCCAAAATAATCACACAGAAACTGTATTAATTAAATCACTGCTTGGCCCATTAGCTCTAGCTTCTTATTTGCTAACTCTTACATATTAATTTAACCCATTTCTAATAATCTGTGTATCGCCACATGGCTGTGGCTTACTGGTTAAAGTTCTGGTATCCATCTCCAGCAGGGCTACATGGCTTCTCTCTGCCCTGTCCTTCTTTCTCCCAGCATTTAGTCCAGGACTCCCTGCCTAGCTCTGCTCTGCCCTGCCTTGCTCTGCTATAGGTTCAAAGCAGTCCTTTATTCATTAATGGTAATCACAGCATAAAGAAGGAAATCCCACATCATCTCACCTTTTCTGTTGAAATAAAAATGTTTTAACTTTAGCATAGTAAAATTACATATAGCAAAACAGGTATCAAGAAAGAATTACAGTTACAATATTTATATCTACTTTATCTTTTATTATAACTAAGAAAAACTATAACTATAAACTCTTTAACTCCATCAAAGACTCCAGAAGGATATAATATTACCTAAGTTAATGGGAAGTGCATTGTAAGCAACTTCCAAAACTCTATGATTGACAGAGATATCTCACTACCTGGAAAGTCACCCAAAGTTCTTCTGTACCATTGGGGCATCTATCTTCAGCCTACAGCCCCATTGTATATGGCAGACTTTTCCATGAAGCAGTAAATTTCAAAGACAGTTCTGCCTATATTGGCAGTTTGTCAGTCACTTTCTTCTGTGTCCTGCAGAATGTTTAGCAGACTCTTTGATGAAGCAGAAACCCTGAAAAACAGTCTCACCTATAGGCAAGTTCAGCAGTAATTTCTCTGTGTGTGCTCCATGTCTAGTTCATCAAGCAATCCAGGCAAGAGCATTTTCTTGCTCAAATGGCTAACCAACTCTATAAGGAGTGTCTTTGATGCTCATCTTCCTCTTGAAGTAGCTTGGTACTGCCAGGAGCAGATGTGTCTCACTTTCATGAAAAGTCCTAAGTTCTTAAACATTTTAAATGCCATATTCTATGGTCTTTGAAAGGTTTGAAGAATTCCTATCCATCTGAAATACATCTCTGTACATCTAGAAAATCTAATATCATGACTACAAGCTTGACTGTTACAGATGATTATATATTAGCCTATATTTCTTAATTGTGCATCACATTTTTAAATGGGTTAGACAAACACAATACCTTAATCAAGATCAGAAACACATATACACAGTATAACAAAATTGACTTTAAATTTGTATCAATAAACCAAGATCCATGCCAATGCTGATCTTTACAGCATATCCCCCTTTAAGTGTAAACAAACATTTATAAACAATATTTGGGAATATGAGTGTAGTTCTATTCAAAGTTCTTCCTGCTGTTTATTGGGTGAAGTAATTTTTTGACGGGTATTCAAGGCAGCCTTTCCAGGGGTCTTGGTCAATCAAACCACATTAGTCTGGGAAGATTCCACAGGTTCTCATCCTCTGTAGAACCAAAGAAGAACCTCTTTTCCAAGGCAACATATCCTTAGACACAAATTCTGAAATCAAGATACCTTTAGAACATATATGCTAGTTTAGCTTAGCAGCCCATACAATGAAATGTCTCTCTGTACTTAGCTCCTTCACAGTAAAAAAATTCAAAGACGACACAATAATATACATAAACTAGACTCTCTGTGTATATTCCATCTTTATGTGGCTTGTTTTTACACTATTACTTTTTAATATTTATTTTATTATTTTTATTCCTTTAATCAATAACTGTTTGTACTCTGTCTCTTTAAAGACTTTCTTTTTTAAAAAAAATTATTTTGTTTTATTATAATTTTTTTCTTTATTTTTATTGAGCTCTCCATTTTTTCTCTGCTCCTCTCCCTGCCTCTCCCTTCCCCTTTAACCCTTTCCCCAAGTCCCCATGCTCCCAATTTACTCAGGAGATCTTGTCTTTTTCTATTTCCCATGTAGACTAGATCCATTATATCTCTCTTAGGGTCCTCATTGTTGTCTAGGTTCTCTGGGATTATCATTTGTGGGCTGGTTTTCTTTGCTTTATGTTTAAAAACCACCTATGAATGAGTACATGTGATAATTGTCTTTCTGTGTCTAGGTTGCCTCACTCAAAATAATGTTTTCTGGCTCCATCCATTTTCCTGCAAATTTCAAGATGTCATTATTTTTTTCTGCTGTGTGGTACTCCATTGTGTAAATGTACCACATTTTCTTTATTAACAAAATCAGAAATGAAAAGGGGACATAACAACAGACATGGAGGAAATACAGAGAATCATCAGGTCATATTTGAAAACCTGCACTCCATAAAATTGGAAAACTTAAAGGAAATGGACAACTTTCTGGATAGATTTCACTTACCAAAATTAAATCAAGACCAGATAATCAAATTAAACAGACCTATAACTGCTGAAGAAATAGAAACAGTCATCAAAAGTCTACCAACCAAAAAAAAAAAAAGCCCAAGACCAGATGGTTTCAGCTCAGAATTCTACAAGATTTTCAAAGAAGAACTAATACCAATACTCCTCAAATTATTCCACACAATAGAAACAGAAGGGACATTGACAAACTCTTTTCATGAGGCTACAATTACCCTGTTCCCAAACCACAGGAAGACATTACTAAGAAAGATAATTACAGACCAATCTTACCCATGAACATTTCCAAGGCAGTCTAAGAAAGCTGTCTGCTGAGCTGTCAAACTTGATACAGATAAATACACCAAAAGCCGTCTGTCACCACACTGTGTAAACATCCTCTTATTCTCTCAAGAGAGATTGCCACCCCTTTTAGAATTTCTTTGAGAGTGTTCTTTTAAATAAAATACTGGCAAATTGAATCCAAGAATACATCAGAACCATCATCCACCATGATCAAGCCGAGTTCATCCCAGAGATTCAGGGATGGTTCAACATATGGAAATCTGTCAATGTAATCCACCATATAAACAAACTGAAAAATAAAAATCACATGATCATCTTATTAGATGCCAAAAAAACTTTCTACAAAATACAACATTTACTTTTTTGAATAACTCTCTATACTCTTTCTTCTCTCTACAAAGGCTATGTATATTTATTGAACACTGTGACCTATTTAGAGGTCTTTTGCATCTGTATTTGTCTTTATTGTGTATCTGTAATTCTTTACTGACCAGGACAGCTTCTTAAAATGCTAAGTGCTTCTTAAAAACTTAAGCTGTGCCACTACTGTATAACATAAGGTACTTCCTGCTTGCCTTGCCCTTTCCAAAATGGCAGAGCTGGTCACTGCTTCAGAGAGGCATGCACACCACCCCATTTCCAGGCACACAGCTGGTCCATGTTGCTATTAAGCAAGTCATAGCAGTCTGTTCACAGACCCTGCTCAGATGCTCTGTAGTCAGACCTCCAGAAAGAGTCAGAGTTCACGGTAGCAGCACTGTCCAGGAAGCCACATTTCAAAACTACTGCTTTTTCCTGCTACCGCTGTATTGGGAAAATCTCTTTTAAAGGAGCTGCAGCATGCTGCCAGCAAAATACTGGCTACCAAGAAGCCATGCTTAACTCTGTTATTTGTGTCTAGAATTCCTTTCCAAGCTTTTAAGGTTTTATGTGGATTTTAGTTCACCATGTTGGTGCCAATTTGTAGTGAGAAGGCCACTAGTTGGTTCCCGGCCACTTGTTGGTTCCCAGCTGCTTAGTCCCAAAATAATCACACAGAAACTGTATTAATTAAATCACTGCTTGGCCCATTAACTCTAACTTCTTATTGGCTAATTCTTACATATTAATTTCACCCATTTCTAGTAATCTGTGTATCATCATGTGGCTGTGGCTTACTGGCTAAAGTCTGGAGTTTGTCTCCAACAGGGCTACATGACTTCTTTTTGACCTGCCCTTCTTTTTCCCAGCATTCAGTTGAGTCCTCCCTGCCTAGCTCTGCTCTGCCCTGCCCTGCTCTGCTATAGGCTCAAAGCAGTTCTTTATTCAATAATAATAATCACAGGAAAAAGAGGAAAATCACACATCATTTAGTACCCTACCCAAGGGGTCACTACATACATCTAATGAAACTGTATTCTTCACTGCTCTCTGGCCAGTGTGCTCATTGTCGGGTACTATATTGGGACCATTTTACACACATTTCCAAGGTTGAATTTAATGTATGATCTTCTTAAAAACGTGGACAATGAAGGCCATAGTACACAGTGATGTGGCAAATTATAGATTTAAGGATGGAAGCTCACCTTTCCAAGGCAGTCTTAGAAAGCTGTCTGCTGAGCTGTCAAACTTGATACAGATAAATGCACCAAAAGCCATCTGTCACCACACTGTGTAAACATCCTCTTATTCTCTCAAGAGAGATTGCCACCCCTTTTAGAATTTCTTTGAGAGTGTTCTTTTGTATTACCTATAATAATAATATACCTATAGTATGCACAGAAGTGCCCTCGAAGCAGGTGCTGAGAAGTTTCTGTTGATTTGAGAGAGCAAAGGATATAGCACCCTTCCCTATATTTGTTTTACTTGAAGAGAAAAGATACTGACTCAGTTTCTAGCTCAATTTATACACAGAAGGACAAGGTGGAAAAAAATAAAGTAATTTACTACCTTGGGTCAGTTTTTTCAGAGCATGAGTGGTCCTGTTCCTGATGAATTAAATGCTTGTTAGCATTTTACCAGAAAAGAGGGGTGCTAATGAGGTACTAATCACCCCCACACCCTTTTAAGCAACTAATTGTGACTAACAGCTATGAATCTATATCAGCTTTTAAACCTAATGAATTCACCCTTCTGAAGAGAAATGATTAATGAATATGGTCTGCGTCTAACTTAACAAAGAAAAGTTCATGGTGACTATTGAGAGTAAGAGTTGAAAATGTTGCAGATTGGAGAATGGTTTATCCTAATCTGCTACTTGAAATAATATGAGATGTCTTCCTGTCTCACTTTTGTAAGCAATCTGGAGGTTCAGCCAGTGCTCTTAAGACACAGGGCCAAATAGACCTTTGAAATTTTCAGCACTCTCCCCTAGGAGTGGTGGAGGAAGTTTTCTTTCCTTCAGTAGGGTAAGCACCTGATTTGCAGGTTTTCAAAGAGGTTTGCAAGCTTGCAGGATTTGGGACTCCAGGACAGGACTGAGGCAAGAGCTCACATCTGTCCCTATGGGTGCTGATGTGGAGATTTGGTGCTGGTTTAATGTCCTTTTCGCAAACGACTGGCTGTGTAACTGCCCTGTGGCTAAGCAGTAACTGCTTCTATCCACTCCACACCTTCTCTGGGTTTCAGCTACAAGCTCCTGTTTAAGTTCTTCCAGTGTTCCTGAGTGACAACAGGGAAAGCACAAATCAATTGGAAATTATCCTTTAAAAATCAGATACAGATATTCTTATTTTAACACCCCCCCCTTTTAGAAGCTTCCTTACCATGCTGGTCCTAAAAGTTTCTGTAGGGGATCTGTGTACATGCCCACAGCTCCTAACACAGTATCTTCATTTAACACATCTCTGTTCAGTCTGTAGCCATTTGATTCTACTCAGTCTTAACAATTAATGTGGCTTCTGCATTCCTCACTGTATGGGTGTCCAAAGAGGCACATTGCCTGGTCAGTTTATTGGCGGGGTTTTCATTCATGCAGGGTATCTTTGTGGGGCCCAAGGATCCATGTTGTATTTCCATGTGCCATTCCAAGGTGGGGGACCTATACATGCTGAAGCTATGCAGTCAATGACTTCTGTTGAAGGGACAGAAAGTGCCTCAACTTTGGTGTTATATTCATGAGATGGCAGTAAAGCCATAATTTTGTGTGTATGTGTCTTGGTGTGATAAAGAGTCTCTGTTCCCTTGGAATTGCCTTACAGCTTTTATCTCCTCAATATAAAAATACACAACCATGTGGCTGAAAGAAGGGCATTCAGAGAGCCTAGAGGCAGATAAATGTGGTCATATTACTTCTCAGGCCTGGATCTTTTCCCAAGTACCAGAATCTATGTAGCCCAGGCTAGCCTGGAATATGCAACCCTTCTGCCTCTATTTGCCAAGTACTGGGAGAGCAGGCATGTGATACCAAGCAGAGTATGAATTCTCTTTCTACTAGTGCTACCAAGTACCCAGGGAACAAACCATAAGCTAGCTTTGTGCTATCTAATCCAGGAAGGAAGTTTTCATTCAAAAGAAGCACTTCCTCCATGATCTAGAAACCATAATTTTCAGATCAGATGATTTTCTACTGCAAGTATGTCTTTACATTTTATTCCTTCTCCCCTTTTCTGTGCACATGACATTGTTTTCTGTCTTCTCCCTCCCTCTGTCCCTCCCTCCTTCCTTCCTTCCTTTCTTCCTCCTCATTCCTCCTTTCTTCTTCTTCTTCTTCTTCTTCTTCTTCTTCTTCTTCTTCTTCTTCTTCTTCTTCTTCTTCTTCTTCTTCTTCTTCTTCTTCTCTTCTTCTTCTTCTTCTTCTTCTTCTTCTTCTTCTTCTTCTTCTTCTTCTTCTTCTTCTTCTTCTTCCTTCTCCTCCTCCTCCTCTTCTTCTTCTTTTTCTTCTTTTTCTCCTCCTCCTCCTCTTCCTCCTCCACCTCCTCCTCCTCTTCCTCCTCCTTCTTCTACAGGGTTTTTCTGTGTAACAGCTCCAACTGTCCTAGAACTCACTCTGTAGAGTAGGTGGGTCTTGAACTCACAGAGATCCACCTACTTTTGCCTCCCATGTGTTAAGATTAAAAGTGTGCACCACTACACAGTTGAACATACCATTTTCTACTTATAAATTTAATTTTTTTCTTATTATTTTTATGGAGTGATTTGCAAAATAATGAGATTCACTATTCAACTTTCATAGATGTATATAACATATGTTACTCATATTCTTCCATTATTGTATCTTACATTAATACACACACACACACACACACACACACACACACACACACACACACACATTTGCAGTGGAGTTTCATTCAGGCATAAAGAATACAGTCACGTTATCTGCAGAAAGTTGAATGATTTTAGAGTTCATGATGTTAAACAAAATAAAAGCATGCTTATCTGTGTCATGTTTTATTTTATATGCTGGATCTAGATTTTTTTTATATAAAGACATATAAGTCAAAGGGATGAGGACACACAGAGAGAGTAGAGGGGTGCAGTAGTTAGGTTTTCTGTGATAATGGTTATGTCATATTTTACCATCAGTAATTTATATGTAAGGAAACTTGAAGGTACATTCACTTTAGTGGTCAGGATGGGGAATAATGTTTAGATAAATTGTAATAAAAAAGCTGAACTAAGTCCACATATCTTAAAGAAGTCTAACTCCCCCAAACTACATGTAGGCAAGTGGGATCAATTCAATAGAGTTCTCCTTTCTTCTCAGTTCTATGGATACAAGTAATCATCAGCCAGGCAAGAAAGCTGCAGGGAAGCATGTCTCTCTCACCTTAGTCAGAGTGAGGTATTCATAGACCAGACAACCCAGCCAGCAGACCCTGGCTATAACCTAAGCCTTTTTCCTTCTAGAATTTCATTCACTATGTCCCAATCAATCTTTCTATTTACAAGTATATTATGAAAACTGAAATATGGGAATACTTCAGTGGAAACTTGTGTCTTTTTCCATCTTGTACTTTATCAGGCAGGACTGGCTGCTGTTTTCCTCCCATGATGTATTTTTTGCATCAAAGCCACTAATCCACAATCCTGAAGGTCTGAATAAACAATCTACCTTGAAAAGAAATCCTAAAATAATCAACTTCTTTTGGAGCAATATCAGTAGAGTGCAGTCTAATACGTATTTTATATCTTAGTTTAATCCATCTGCTGATGATGTAAACCTTTAATCCCCAGCCCCCCTTTGCTTAGACAGAGTTTGTAGAAAGTCTTCCAAATCAAGATTATACAACATAATGCTAAAAGTGCTCAAAGCACTTAGCTATTTGCATCATGAAAGAATTGAGTTGTGCAAAATATGCGTTAGGAAAAAGAGCGCAGTGATGTGAGCTACGTTTCATTGGGCGGCAACAGAGAAGGTTGGTTTCTGCTTTTCCTGGAGGCTCCACTCACTGTTGTTTTAAAAGGCTTTACTATCTGAGAATTAATGTAGCAGTTTGCAATATTTCAGCATCCAATATTCATCCTCCCAGATTAAAGCAAACCACTAAGACAAACCCATTGGGGTCTGCTCTGTGTCACAGGTAAAGTGTACAGAGTCTCAAACTCAGCGTCTTCTGACATCCCATCAATAATTTCATAGTACCAACTTGAAATGTTTGGACTCTTTTGTTAGGAATTATTCATCGTGGAACATCTGGCCCTCTCATAAAAGCTTTCAGTTTCAAATAGCTCTCCAGCCTCAATTGTGCTGGCTGCATCAGCGTTCCCTTTGATGGTTAATATGACGGACAAGTTTCATATTGCTCAGTGCCAGCATGGAGGAGCATTTTCACATAATATTTGTTCTCAGTATGTCTAATGTTGCATACATGAGGGTCTCTTTTCTCCCATGAGCTTTGTATCCCCTTTTGGTGAACCTGACAGGGATCCGTGGGCCTCATGATTCTGACATCTGCCTGGAATTGCCCAATTCTGCATCAAGCTGTTTCAGGGCTTCCTGTAAAACCTTTCGTGTTTGAATGCTGTTTTCATAGATTGTTATTGTTATTATTATTGTAAAGCTGTAAAAGGGAATCTGTGGTGGATTTCCATCCAATACAAAAGCAATAGAAGCTAAATGCACCAACTCTGATGTAGTTTGATAAGCAAATCATTTTTTTGTGAAGAAATAAGTTCTGCAACTTTGGGAGTGAATCTATCAGAAAGAAAACCACACAACTTGTGAAAATGTGCATTATGGGGAACTTAAAAATATTAACCATATATTTGTACATTTCTTACTTGCCAACCCCCTCAAAACTTTATTGAGTCATTTTAAAGAATATAAAATAAGAAAATCAAAATTGGAATATAATGTCGGGGAACAAAAAAAACTATGAAGAAAATGGACATTTTTGCTGCAATTGCTAAGTAGTAAGTAAGTACAGCTGAGCAAAGGCCTTTATCTTTTATTTCTTTTTAGATTATCTATTCATAATGACTGAAGAGAAGGAAATGTAGATTCTGTTTTAACACAAAAGGAAGGTGTTTTTTGAGACAGAGGAACATAAAGTAGTCCAGGCTGACCTGGAACTCACTATTTTCCTGCCTCCTCCTACAGTGCTAGGAATACAGGTATAAGTTACCACCTCCTGCTTAGGTTTCTTTTAAGAGAAAACATTAGTTTTTCAGAATTAGTTTTATGCATCCACTGAGAATTTAAGTCTTGTGAAATATATATTCATAAATATACATATTTTATTCATAGATTTATCACTCATACAATAGTAGCTTCAATTGCAAATAGCAACTGGGAGCCCAGGGTATTTCATAGAGGCTAATTGAAACTATTTTGCATATAATATTTCATTTCTAATCTTCCATGTAAATTAAGTGGTAAGGGTTGATAGTTACAATATTATCATCTAATTAAGGCACACTTTCTGCATAACCATTATAATAAATATGTAAATACAGTGGCAATTACAGCGGTAAACTTGGGTCATAAATGTGTGTAAATTTATAGGGAGTGCTTGGGCTAATGCACAGTGGAGTACCTAGTTTCAACTTAAAGGTGGATGTCAATTATAACATGATAAGAAACCAGGCCATCAGGCTTTATGCACACCCTGAAGTTGTAGGAACCACATCTGAGCCCATGTAACATAACCATGGGGAACTTAGACTTCCCCCAAAACATGGTCTTGTGTTAAACACTCATCCTCAAAAAAAAAAAAAAATCCTCAGGTTTCCATCCTGAGTTGGTATCTTAGGAAATGGAGTTCTGCTGACTTTTCCGGTCAGAGTACTCAGCCTGCTAATTTAGGGAACATGAAAGACTTGGAGAATTGACGCCTTTGGATGGTACCGGACACTGGGTGTGATCCTTCAGACACAGTCAATGTTCCTTCCAGGTAGCCCTTGAGCCCTTGCCATGTGCCATCAGCTACCTTGTCACTGTCCCTTCCTTCACTTTTTAAGGGTTTCGAACGATGATTCCTTGATAGTCTTGGCCCTGGGTACTGTACAGTTCTGGATTTTCTTTATGCTTTCTGATTTTGTAAATAATCCTTACTAAATGCTCTTCCAGCTATCCAAATTGAACTAGAAATGTGCTTTTGTGTTTGTTTGACCTGTTTTTAATGGTTTCTTTACTGGTGTGTTTATAAGATATTAATAAAGGTTTTTATTTCTTATTGAAGTTACTCCATTCAGTAATTTTCCTTTGAACACATACTCAGGTAATAAAAAGAAATAAAACAATAATAATAACATATGTTTTCATAAACACCATCAGACACTGCAAAGTACATCACTCAGATTGTTTTCTTTAAACTTAAAATCCTTTGCAATATGAAGTGATATCTCTATTTTTCACATGAAGGGGCTTAGAGTTCTCCCAGTCAACAGGTACAGAGGTCCAAAATATGACCCTGTGTTAGAGAATTCCACAGGCTCAAATAGGAGGGGAAAACCCTTTTCATAGTGAGCACTAGGAATAAGAAATTGAAAGGTTATATTGAAATGAAAGATGAAGCCAGTGAGAAGCAATGGCATGGAGAAAAGGTTTGTGGCCAAAAAGGTAAAGAGAATAATGAGAATAATGCATAAGAACTCATGGGAAAAAAAAGATAAAGATGGAATGAAAGAAAGAAATGCTACCTGAAGAAAGGCAGCAAGGGAGAGGCAGAATAGAAGGGAAACCTGGCTAGGCCTGAGTGCGGGGGGCAAGACTTTGTAGCTTGACCTTCATTCAACACCCATGGGACCAGGAAGCTGTAGAGAATGCAAATGCAAGGCAAAGGAGTGAGAGCAAAAAAAAAAAAGAGAGACAAAGATAAATGAAAGAACACATGCGCGCAGGACACACAAACACGCACATTCACGCACGTGCACAAGGGGGGTGGAGGTATCAGAACCATTTTTGTGATGAAAATGACAGTCATTCGCTTTGTTTAGTCTCTAGTCAAATGTAGTAGGAAAACCTAGACTTGGTAGAATTGTGAGTAGAGAGAGTTGCCTGGGGGTGTGGTGGGGAGTGTAAATGCACACACTTCTAAACTGCACACACTGCTACTCAGAAAGCCTTTGAGAAAACAAGACCAAGGTTACATGGTGTTAAGCTTCAAATTCAGTCATCTTGGATTTGGGCTTCCCGTGGGAAAAAAAAGTTTTCAAAATTCTTGACATTTGATACCTGGCATTTTCCATTGGCAAAAATGGAAAAAATTAGAGCAACAAAAAATATTACTTATTGAAACATTTGTTCAAAGTATAGGAATGAAGGAAGAACATGTTTTTGTGAGAGGATTTTATCCTTGATCACGTTTGCATCAGGATCTAACCAAGTTTCATTAATTGTATTGGATTATTGATTTAAATATCTTTAAATAAGTGGTTTTCAAACTGTGGATCACAACCTTGTAGGTCAAATGACCTTTTCAAAGGGTTCACTTAAGATCATCGGAAACTACTGTTAAGATTCATAACAGTAGGGGCTGGAGAGATGGTTCAGTGGTTAAGAGTATTGACTGCCCTTCCAGAGGCCCTGAGTTCAATTCCCAACAAACATATGGTGGCTCACAACCACCTGTAATAAGATCTGGTGCCAATTACTGTCTGCAGGGACACATGCAGACAGACCATTGTAAACATAATAAATAAATAAATATTTAAAAAGATTCATAACAGCAAAGTTACAGTTATGAGGTAGCAACAAAAATAATTTTATGGTGTGTGGGTGGGGGGGTCACCATAGCATGAGGAACTGTATTAAATAGTCACAGCATTTAGGAAGATTAAGAATCATTGCTTTAAATGATGAAGAGTCAAAAAGAGGTACTCATCATATCATTTGAGGACTCGGTGAACAAGAGATTTCCCAACAAGAGCATACTGAGACTGTGCAAACTCCCCACCTGATTTCCTCTGCAGGAGGCTTGCATCATTAGGATTAGTAGAGAAGTGGCGGAAAACCAAATATTGGCTACAGAGGCACCTTCTCTGGGAAGCAGGAAAAACTGTCCTAGGACCCAGCTGAAGTAGGACTAAACTAGTCACGTTAAGTCTAAGGGCTGACTCACACTCTTTAAGTGGAGTCGTTGTGACCCACATACCCTATGATTCAGCCCTGTGAAGTGAAAACACGAAACATTTTTGCGATGATGTTCCATTAGCACACAAGACTAATAGACATTGGTTTAAGACTTGGGAGGAATTACGTTGTCTCAAATGTGTTCATCTTCAAAGTCCTGAATAGTGAAAGAGGGAGGAGGCTCATGCTGGTGGGAAGTGGATTATGTGAGTTGATGTTACAGACAAGTGTGTGATCCCATTGTGTGTCAGCAGTATCTGGGTGAATGCAAAATGCGGGTAATTCATTCCTTTCTTCTCTGTAATTAAAAAAAGTGAACTCTAGAGACAGACAAATGCATTATGCATTCTTAAAAAATGTGGTACCAAAAATAACTCAGGGAGTAACCAAACACTGCAGATAAAGACTGTTAAAAATTCCATTCTCTTCTCTCCACATAGGTTTCATTTATTAAAATTAGAAGAGAAAACTATACAATTTTTTCTGCTAATTAAAACTTGTTGTTTTAATTGCACAGAGGGATATCAAGGGAAAGTTGAAGGACTAAGAGCCTTGCATGACTTTTTAGTGCAATCTGAACCTCACACAAATGTTTTAAAAGCATTTAATGAGTAGATTAATTTGCCCTTGTTTATATACTCAAACATGCACTACAAATCTCAGTGAAGTGTATTTTCTTTTCAGGATATAGGTTGTTTCATTATTGAATACTTCAGTGAACACATTTCTTTTTATTTCTTTTATTTATTTAATAGATTATTTCTTTTCATAGTGTGGTCACTGTGCAGAGGAGAACTCTTCTTAGAGTGATGGTTAGGGGAGATTGATACTATCCTGTGATGGGTCCTGATGCTATGATGGCCTCCCGCTGCCACCATGACTGTTCTCTGGGCAGTGGTAATGTGGTTGTGGGAGACACGGGGCATAAATCTCAACAATTGTTAAACCGTATTTCTCCTGCCAACTACTTATCTTACCATTTCTCCATCTCTTCATTTTCATCACACAATTAAATAGCTTTGCTCATATATCACTTTCTTGTATGTGCTCACTGGTGCTGCTTATTCTAACCTAAGACCCAGTGGTCCTGCCCATAACAGAGACAACTGCACAATTGCATTCTGATCCTTTGTGCTAGATGAGACAAAGTCCCACAACTGGACACCCACCTAACTCAGAATCCTTGATTTCATAAAAGAAATTGCATTTCTTTGAAACTGATAATTTGATCACAAGAAAGAAACACCTATTGGAATCAATTTGTTACATATTAATTCAAACAAATCTTACTAGAATAACTGATTCATTATTTAATGTCCTGTTTGTTACATGCTGTTAATTTTAACCTGGAGTTATTATGATATATAGTGATAAGTTGAGTCAGCATTTTGTTATATTTCGTGCCCCAGGAAAATTTCAAAAGCATTATTATTACATCCAAATAGAGCCTAGATTCTGGGCAGCCTAAGTTTTAGTTTGTTCTTCAGGTTTTATTAGGCCACAGGGATGCACTGGAAAAATAATAGCTTTTCTAAGTTATTATTGCTCTGAATTACAATCTGCTATTGGGCCTGACTCCAAAGAGAACAGCTGATTTTGTCCCTACTATGTCCCAACACATTGTCAAACATGCCAGTAGTTTGCTTTGTATACCCTCTGGGTCAACAATTACAAAGCCAACCAAACAAGTAGCCAGAGTATTTGGAACAAACAATGTCATTGCCAAGCATATACATATTCCACTCTTGAAAGTTCTCACTAAACAGCAATGTAGAGCAACCATTTCCATCCATTGGAATTGTATTATGTATAAGCCATATAGAGATGGTCTTTGCTCACTGGAGATGTGCCTAGCTTCTGGGCAAATGCAGTGACACCAAGGGGCTTGAGCAGGATTATGGCACCCAAGGGGATCCCAGAATTCACATCCCACAGATAGCAAGGGATGACTGTGCTCTGTTGTCTATGCCAGGTCATAATTAGAAATTTCCTAGATGAAATGGTGCTCTAGTTATGTACTTAGGGTTCTTGAAGGCCTAGATTCTGCAGTATTAGAGAGAGGAGGAGTTAAGGGAATAGAAGATGTAAAGAAAAGTAGTAGAGAGGAAAGAGGAGCAAAGGGAATAATCTTTACTTGGTGTTTTCAGTTTACCTTTGCTTTTCTATATCCTCAGCTTGAATCAGAGACATTCTCCTGAACTTTGGGTATTCAGTGCTTTCCATCCTAATTTGAAGCTCTACTCCCCAACTGACTATTTATCGTCATGACTTTCTTATACTTAAAATTTCTATATTATTAGTGATTTTATTGCCTGACTGGCACTTAAAATGTCTTCCAACCCTATCTTCATTGTAGCAAATAACAGCATCACATATATTTTATTACTGTAATATATCACTGCATATATTTACTCTGTTTTCTATATGTATTTACCTATCAATAGGCATCATGGTTTGTTCTGCTTCTTGCAATACTTCATATTCTTACTCAAACATGGGCACTCAAATGTTGACCTTGTAAATACAGAATAGAGTGATGTTACAAGTGACTGGGGAAAGTGGGGAGGAGAGGATGGGCAAAGCATGGCCAGTAGGTTCAAGAACAGATTAGTGCAGAAGAAATGGCTTCCAGCTTTTCACACAACAGCAGGTAACTGTGGTTGACAACAATTAGTATAAATTTCACAGTAACTAGTAGACATGGTTTTGATATTTCCAGCACCAAGAAATGATGCATGTCTTGGATGATGGTTTTGCCAGCTACATTGATCTGATTATTACAAATCATACACACATAATGAAACGCATACAATTGTTATGTTACCTGAATGAAAAAAATCAAGACATACCTCAAACAAATAAGTGTTGATAATAACACCAGTAACAATAGAAGAAAATTTGGATGTTGGAGAAGTGAGATCTGCTTTTATACCTGCATTGTGACATGTACTGGCTGAGCCATCTGAAACTGGTAATGCAGACATTAACTAGAAGTATTTACAAACTTTCAATTACTGAAGTAGGTTCTCTAGAATAGCAGGAGCTACTTCTTTACCATCGGACATAGAGAGGTGCTTGGTAAAGACCAGGTGCTTGATAAATACCTCTTTTGTCTTATCTCATGTGGTGTTTGCCACGCTATAATATCGAGGATTCAAGGTAGTTGGCATGAGCACACCTGTAACTATCCTAGGAATATTGTTAGCTTAGAATGTTGTTCTCTTCCACTGACTGCTAAGTATTTTTATAGTGACATATTCTGTAAAGTGACTCATTCCTTGGGGGAAATCTGTCATATTATGTGGATGTCTGATGGCCTTAAAGCTACTCCACAGACTAGCATATTTTTCTTCTTGCCTCTGTAAGATATACCTGTTTGCTGGAGCAGGGACCTGTCAATTTTTGTCTAGACTGAGGGTCAACTAGTGCTGTAGGTTTCATCAATACAGAAAATTGAGGAAAGGCCCTTCACACAACATGGAAAACCTGTCTATCTCTATCTGCCCTGTCTAGACTGTTGGCCCATTGTCTTCTTGATGGTCAGGGCCTCTGCTGGAGGTATGTGGTAAGACTTCTTACAACCTGGCCTTTCCAGGGTGGGCAGCTTAACTGGAAAAAAGGAAGTTCCTGGAATCACTGACTTCAGACCCCAAACCCATGTGTCAGCACCTCCTTATTATTAGCTGCAAGGTTCCTGCATGTAGGTTCAAATTAGTTCATGTTGTGAGCAGTACTGATCAAGGAGACAAGAGAAAGTGACTTTGCAAGGATGCCATGGTTTTGCCTCCACAGAGTGTATGCTTGCTGGAGAGCATCTCTGGATGAAACCAAAACAGGTAGTAGCTGGGCACAGGCTCTGTGCTCTTGGTGAACCATCATCTCTAGTTCCTTGGAGAAACTGAATATAAGCCATAAAGAGAAGAAGTATATTACTTGTTTTCCTGGCCTAAGGAATGTCACCAGACAGATATATATTGGGAAGTGTTGGCGGAAGCTGCTCGTTTGTTCCAGGCTGCTCAAACCCGAAATAATCACACAAAAACTATATTATTTGCAATACTGTTTGGCTAATATCTTAAGCATCTTTTTAGCTATCTCTTATATCCTAAACTAACCCACATCAATTAATCTGTGCATCACTACAATGTCATAGTCTACCGGCAAATTTTGGCAGGCTCTGGCGGAGGCATCTTTCTCCTGTGGCAGCTACATGACTTCTCTCTGACTCTGCTTACTCTCTCGATATCTTTTCCAGCCTGGATATATTCTGTTAAGCCATTGGCCAAAAGCAGCTTCTTTATTTATTACCAATAAAATCAACACATATACAGAAAGACCTTCTACACCAGGGAAGGGTGGGAGTTCTGGTGGGGAGATGCCAAGACTTTTCCTACTACATGGTGCCTGTGGATGGGGTAAGAAGCAAGAGTTCCTTTCTAGGAGGTGGCTGAGATTAGTTTCCCTGCTTCCCTGATTCTTTCTATATTCTCCCAGGAGATCACATTTCTGTTTTAGTCCGAGGAAGCCAAACTACCATCAATGTTTACCCTTCTATGGATCAGCGGAGGGCTAGCTCTCTTCCTATTTCTTTATTTTTACGTTTTAAGTTACCTTTTCATTGTTTTTTTGAAATTTTGTACATGCTTGTGCATTTTGATGAGTTCCAAGGCCCATTCCCTGTGCCTCAATTCCCTCCCTATCCCTCAAGCACTTTGATACCCTGAAAACTTTGTGTTTTCTTTTTAAGCACACAGAGTCTACTTAGTGCTGCCTTACTTGCCTGTGTGCAGAACCATCTACTGGAGACTGGGTACCCTCTCTGGGATCACATTCTTGAAAAACAAAACTGTCTATACAACTCCCAGCATCCATCAATTGTCACTAGCATCATGAACCTGTCTCCTATACTTGCTGAGATTTTGGTTAATTTGATCCTATAGTGGTCCATATATTCACAACTGCTGTTAATTATTCTATGCAACGATGCTACTGTGTCCTACCTAATATAAATGCTGATATGGAGTAGTAGTAATCCACTACCTCCGGCTCTTACAATATTTTTATCCTCTCTTCTGCAATGAACTTTGAGCCTTGGGAAGAAGGGGCATGATATAGATGCCACAGTTAGAACAGAGAACTCCATAGTCCTTTTCCTCTACATGTCATCCAATGCCGGATCTAATGCCCGTCCATTGCAGAAGGAAGCTTTTCTGATCATGGTTGAGAGATGTTTTAATTATGAGCATAACAATATATATTTAGGGGACAGTTTATTATGATAAACTTTTAGTAGAAAAAAAGTATGATGTTCTCCTGTATGACTTAGATTCACCTTGGGAGAAAAGGAGTAGAAAAGGGTACTCTAAAAAAATGGTACTAAGAAGAAAACAGGCATATATATTTCAATATCTGAAAAAACAGGCTTTAAAGCAAATGTAATTAAAAGAGATGAAGTAGACTACTTAGTACTCATTAAAGTAACAAATCATAAAGGGGACATTATGTTTCTAAACATACACACATGAAACATTGGTACACCCAACTCCCACACAGGACCCAGAGGACCTGTGCTGGATCTGACCTGAAAGACTCCTCTCTGGCACCTAACTTTTATGATACTAGATGTTACCATGCACACTTACAAGGAAAGAAAGCAACCAATAGTTGCTATCCAGCAGTAATGTCACAAACCACAATTACTAGCATGGCATGATAACCAAGAGTAGAATAGTGGCCTACATACCTTGGTGATAACCAACAGCTCTCTAATTGGACTGAACGCTTCCTCAGCAGGAGGGAAATCATGCTTGGTAGTGGAAACCTAGCCAGCTACACAAGGCTAGTGAAGTCATGGATCTTAGAGAACTTACAGTTGCCACTTATGAGACCAGCATAATCTCTAATTACATTCTAAATATGCATCCTCATACTCAAAGATAAGTGTAGTTCTCACAACTCATCAAGCAAATCTGTCTTTGCCACAGATGGAGATGATTACAGAAAACCACAGCAAATCAAAATGCAAAGTTGTAGAACTCAGTCCCAATGGATACATCTACAAAACACTCCAGCACAGATTGGTTATCCAATACCAAGTGCTCAGTTATGAAATTTTATCTACAAAAGTAACATTATACAGACTGAGCAGGTTGCATTTGCATACTTCAGAGTGTGTGTGTGTGTGATAGAGAGAGAGAGAAAGAGAGAGGGAGAGAGAGAGAGAGAAAAAACAATTAAGAAGAAAAGACCACGAAATTGAGAGAGAGCATGTAGGTTACATAGGCAGGGTTGGAGGGGAAAAGGAAAGGGACAAGTGATGTAATTATATTTTTAAATAAATATTTAAAAGTTATAATGCAAAACTGATTTTTGTCTTTCTCTGTCTTCCCTTTCTTTCCTCTCACTATCCAGATCCAGATGTATAAAGCCTCGTATCAGTGGAATACAATGTGAAAACATATGTCCTTAGGTGAAACTTCATTACTGTGTTAACCTCTTAGCTGCAGTCACAGACCTAAGGGTTGATACTGCCTTGTGAGCCAGTTTCTGTCCTTTTCTCCTTCTCTCTTTCCTTGGTCCTGTGTTTTTACCATCCTTAGATGATTGTTCTTCATCCTAGATGGTGTAGCATGAAGGTGTGGAGGCTCTGAATATGTTTTTAATACTTCAGAGAGGCTCTGCTCCTTCACCAGGAAGACAGACAGATATGGAGTTTTTATGATTTCTATCTGTACGGAATGCCTGCCCCACAAACTTCGGTTTGAATGGTTGGTACCAAGCTGGCGGCCCTATTTTAGCACTTGTCAAGTCTTTAGGTGGCAGGGTCTAGATGGCGTAAGTGGATCAATAGAGGTTGGCCTTTGCAGTTTATAGCTGGCACCTGAATTTTGGTTCGTGCTGATGCTCAGTCTTCCTCAGTGTGAATGACTGCCACTGCATACTCTCAGCTCCAGGAACTCTACCACACCATGCCCCCCATGATGTTCTAAATGTCTGAAACCATGAGTCAGAATAAACATTTCTCTCTCGAGTTTCTCATGGCAATTGTCATAACAGTTCCAAATGAGCTAATACAATGTTTGACTTAATCCAAATAGAACTTAAGCAGTCTGAGACTCACCTTTCAGAGACCACACCTACTTCTGACTCATGATTGTCTTCGCTAAGATTTCCAGCCTTGATCTGAGGTAAACATGAGGGCCTCATCTCTTTGGGAATGAGCTTCTTAGTATATGAGGTCTGTAACCTACTGAACACATTCAAATAGCCAAAACAACAAGCACTTGTTTCTATCTGCAATAGCTTCTAAGTTTTGCTCTCAGACTTCCAGAAGCTGGCAAGTCATCAAGGGCGAGTCTCTCTGTGCTATTTCTCTTCCCTTAAGTTTAAAATCCACCTCCAGGATAAGACTGCCTTCTTTGCTCATTTAATGATGTATTTTAATTTGACAGGGGGGGGAAGTTTCATAGGATAAAATTATGAAGATCTAGATTTATGGTTTTGTTCCTTGGCTGTAAGTAGCATTTTCCACTGTGTAAAATGAAGCAATGTTATTTATATTCTTGTCAAATGGCTGTTTTGAGAAGAAAATTAGGTCATATATATTTATATGTATGCTATGTAAAGTTAACTGCATCTGTAAAGGTTTGTTGTTATTAGCTTTTTTTAAAAAGGCTTTGAGAGATTGCCAGTACATGGATGGGGAAATTCAAACAGATTCATACTTAGGCATTTCTGACTCAGAAACTGACAGTTTAAGGTAAAGCAAAAGGAGACTCCATGACTATGTCATGACTTGGTTAAATAGCTTCATGCCTGATGCCTCTGGTTTCGGAGGGGCCATGGATACTTCTGCTCTTAGTTCAGGCCCTTATTTCTCCCCCATTATCCCAAGGAGGTGATATGAAGGAGCATAACATACACGTGGATAGAATTTGCAGGCTTCTCACTAGTTATCAAAACTAGCGAATGTCAGCTACCATATATTAAGCACTTGGTTTAAAAAGTGTTCACAACAAGCCGTTAAGGCTTCCCTGTTATGGTGGTGTGAGAAGCTGGCAGACCCTTTTGAAGGTGAAGCCTGCTGAGAGGAAGCTAGGTCCCTGGGAAATGCCTTTGGAGGGCATATGAGGACATCTGCTCCCCTCCCCTCACTTGCTGACCTGCATGAGATGAGCGGTTTTCCCATCACCTGCTCCCACTAATACTTTAATGTTTTATCAAAGTCCTAAAGTAAGGAGTCATTTCTTGATTGACTGAAGCCTTCAAAAGTGAGAACCCAAATAAAACTTTTCTCTCTTTCGGATGACTTGAGAATTTGTTACAGTAATGCAAAGCTTCCCAACAAATATACTAGTTCTGCCAATCTCTGTTGATCATTTCATTCAAATCAACTCGTTGATCTTTGAAATAGCCCATAATCTAATGGGCTGAGTTATGTTCTTTAAAATACATACACCAAAGCCCAAACTCCAATGACCTTAGAATTTTGGTGCAAATAGTGTTTATAAAGGGAAATTCACTGGAAAAGGTGTCTACAGGGTGGGTACAAATCCAACCTGATTGCTATTCTTATCCAAAGGGATCAGTGGAGCATAGTAAAGCTCGAGGGAGGATCATATGAAGACAGAAGGAAGATCCATTTACAAGCAAAGGGGAGAGAGGCATCAGAAGAAACTCAGCCTGCTGAGCTTATGTTAATACAGGGCTTCAAGCTTCCAGATATGGGAGACCATGGTCACCTGCTAGGTCATTCTATGGTGTGTGAGCAGATCTAGACTCCAGAACAAAACAGGACAGTATGGCTGGTAGAGTTCACACTGTTCATCTTTGAATAAAATACATGTTTTAGAACGGGTTCAGATTTACAGAAATGTGACACTCCCACACTTACTGTATTCACTATATATCAGTGTTATTAAATTTTACTTTGTAGTGAGCAGTTTTTATAACTACTGAACCAACATTAATATTCTACTGCTAGATGATATCCATAAGTCAGTCCCATATTATGACTTTTTATATGATGATCTTTTCCTGCCCCCAAATATGAACCAAGACATCACTTTATATTGAGTCATTGGAGGTCTTTATGTGTCACTGATGTGGTTGTTTCAGAGAGTTTTGCTTTTGATGGCCTTGGCAGTAAGGAATATCTGACCTGTGCTCCGCTGAACATCTCTCAGGTAGGACTCGTCTGGTGCTGTCCTTCTGATTAGTGTGGCGCTGTCCAGGGAAGGAAGATGCCCTGGCAGGGCATCATGTTCATCATGCCACATCACAGTACAGATGCAGACAAGACTTTTTGCTGCTGGTGTTGATCTCAGACTGAGGTAGACTGCTGGGGTTCCCCCTGGAAAGTCAGCCCTCTTTCTATACCGGGAGACAAGCATTGACATGGTGCCACACAAAGAAGTGAGCAGTTATGCTTGGGTTTGTATACACTATTACAAATTTTCAGAACTGAAACATTGTTCCCTTTTCCAACATTTATTTAAGAGTTCAGGGAATCATGTATGTGTGTTAATTTTAATATAGTTTGATATGAGTTATATATTTACTTTAAATCTTGTGTTTTAACCTAATATCACTATTGGTACTTAAATTATTTCAGCCATTAAGAGTTTGTAGGCTCTGCCCCTTTGTCATACACTTTTCACTATGTGATTTCCTTCCTTCCCTCTTTCCTTCCTCCCTTCCTTTTTTCTTCTTTTGCTTTGTTTTTATTTGTTTGATTATGTCTTTCTTCCTGGATCCACATTATGCTCCAAACTCAGTTTGTGAGTTTTGCTTTAATCTTAGCATCCATCACTTTTCTAGGGGTCCCTAATTTCTTTTACTAGGCACCAAACTTTGGGTCTCATGCACTGGTATTACTAGTGTCTCTTGTTTTTAATCTTTCTCAACTGATACGTAAAGGCAGGAAGTATCTGTTTCTAACCTAACTCCTGTGTCTCCACACATCTGTAACCATTTTTAGATGTATCCATCCATGTGTATACATCTACCCTAATACATATATTTGTATGTATGTTGTGTGTGTGTATCTAGACACCAGTTCATTCTTATGTTTCATTTTTATTCCATTACTATCTAAGTCATTTCTTCTTCTGTCATTGCTAAAGTATGAATCTTAACTGTTCAGTCCAAGTATACATATGTTGGGGTTAAAATGATTAGGGAAGAGCTCTCATTCAGTGCCTGAGGACCATGTGCAGGTCCGTTACTCTTGTCTTTTGCACTCCAAAGGTACCTATGTCAGCCCTTTCTCCAACACCCCTTCTGTGCAGGCATCATAATCAGCCATGCAGCTCCAGCGCTTTGTCACTCTCTGCACTTCATCTTGGGTCTCTGTAATTCTGCTTTTATTCTACCAATAAACCTCAAAAAATAAATTTTAATGATGTTTATTTTGCAGAAGAAAGTGACACATAGTTTTAGTTTGCCTAAAGATTTCACATATAGTAATGGAGGTTATATCCATGGTCAGCTTTACCTTTTTTTGGTTTGAAGATTGATATTTCTTTTAAAAGCAAAACAAAAATTAAACTAAATTCACAATTTTCCATGAAGGAGGGCTGGAGAGGAGAATGGAGAATGTGCTGATGGGATAATAGTCCTCCCTCAGAGGCTGCACTGTGGGCAGTACATTATGCTGTGTTTCAGCATTCTGTCCTTCACACAGAAGCAAAATGCTGGAATATGCCACAGGAAAGTATATAGTTTACATCTGAAGAATGTGAAGTGGGCAAGTAAAGAAGGCAAGTCTTTTTGGCCATCCTCTTAATATGAAAGTTTGCCAGAGCAGAAGAAGCAACTGGATATATGAGTGTAACCTGCAAATATTTTGAGGGAGAAACACATGTTTGCACTTTCTGTTCAGCTTTTCTCTTCCTGAATGTGTGTTGCATTTTCCATTGTGAGGCTGTAAGGGATGCAAACTCTAAAGCAATTTGTTGTTATTGACTACTAGCTCTGTCCTCATTAATGTACTAATTCATTCGTGTTACTAGTAACATGATGGTCTAATGGGTATCTCAGTAAGAGTCTGAGATAAAAGTCATAACATCCAAACCTCTTGTCCTTTTCTAGAGGTTACTGTACATGGTTTTGAGACTTGGCCAACAAAAAGATGCCATCACTGCATAAGGACTCTGGACCTTGAATTAGGTTCAAAAGCCAAAATGTACCTCTTCCCTATAGCTTACCCATTTTGCAGTGTTGGGTCATTTTAATCATAAAAAGTGCCTTAAGAAAAATCTCTGGCCATTTTATGAGACAAAATCTCAATTTCTAGCCCTGGCTTCCTTTGAACTCCAGAGATCTACCTCCTGCTGACTCCTGAGTGCTGGGGTTAAAGGTGTGTGCTGTCATATCTAGTCATCACAACTTTATTTTTAAAAACCCATGTAGTTCCCTGAGTGTATGTATATGTTTTTTTTAGGAGAGCCAAACTTTCAAATACGTAATTTATTATATGTTTATCATATGTTTATTTAACATTTACGGTACATTTAGTATATAACTACATATGACTTAGCACAAAAAATAGAGTTAGTACAAGTTAGTGTGGAAATGTTGAGAAACGGAAAGTCTGCATCATAGTTAGAAGAAAATCCAGGGACTTAAAGGTGCAAAGTCTGGAGGTTCATTGCCAGAGAATTTCGTCTCGCTTGGGGAAGCTGCAGTTTCTGTTCAACTCAAGCCTTCTACTGACTGGCCAAGGAACACTCACAACTTTGGAGGACAATCTACTTTATCAGCCATCAGCAATTTAAACAGTAATTTTATCTACTTAAGTCCTTCAAATTAATACTGAAACACAAACTGCCACACCAGACATAGAGGCGCCCAGCCTGTAGGAATGGATAATCATCATTATCATAAACTTAAATACCTTCAGTGAAGTGGCAGGATACAAAATCAACTCAAAAAAATCAGTAGCCCTCCTATACACAAAGGATAAAGAAACCGAGAGGGAAATCAGAGAAACATCACCTTTCACAATAGCCACAAATAGCATAAAGTATCTTGGGGTAACACTAACCAAGGAAGTGAAAGATCTATTTGACAAGAACTTTAAGACCTT